>JSUI01006523.1:58601-110755 GCA_000833645.1 Huntiella omanensis | reverse complement strand
ACTGACTTGCACCAGAGTGACCTTGTCAGTAGGGTTTCCCATTCTAAAGCGACCATCTGGACTCTTTCGATGGCAGCTTCGGCTCCGTCTTCGCCTTGTTGCACTACACTATAGGCGCCTGCAAGACAAATGTCAGTCAACTCTCCTTGATAGTGTTGTTTAATAGATATCGACTTACCACCCATCATATCGCGCACAACAGTTTTTTGGGTGCTCAACTCATTGTTGTACGCTCGGTCAGCAAATGCCTGCAAGCTTTTAACTTCGCTGTCAAGACGAAGAAGGCTCTTGACTTGCTGATTGACATCTGAGCGAGCTTTCCACTTTTGTGTGACATCATCCAACTGTTCAGCNGTTCTGGTGGAGCTTACGACGGTTCCAACCGGACAGGATCGAACAAAAGGTTACTGCAGGGAAGCCAGAGGGAACGTCAGCCACGATGCAGGCGCATCTATAAGTCCTGGGCCGCTAATGGCGTGATGGCAAAGAGAAAAGAGAGCGAGAATAAGAGTCGAGAAACCACGTTAATTCTAGGACTGTTGTCCGATTATGAAGTGGCAAGTCAGTATAAAGCTACACACATTACAAACGCATCTGTCTAGCAACAAACGTCTGTACAGCCACCTTATAGCCTCATATTTCATGTGGGAAAAAAAAGGAGACCCCAATCCAATACAGCTGAACTGGCCCTGTCCATCCAATTTCAACAAAAACTCACCCTTCTATGGTCAAAAAGAACGACCAACACCAATATTCCACTGTTTCTAGACTGTTCTGGGTCGGAATAATTTGTTGAACAAATAAGAAATTACTACTGCACAATGAAAAGTAAAAGACAGATTCTACCCAGCCTTCTCAAGTCATATCGCCATGCAATTCATGCAACTTCCCAGGTCATTTATACCAACGTAACCCTACACTGAAATACTAAAAACCCTTGATTATGCACTTGGCGATATCACGAGTCATGTCTCTCAAATGCAACATTGTCGTGGTCGAGCCATGGCCTATTCCCTACATTATGATCGTCAACTATATGCAGGTGGTGGGGATGAACCGCATATTGTCTATAGGCATTACTTGATTATCATATACCCGTTATGTATATACACTGCGAAAACACCGACTCAGGCCAGCCGCGCCGGCTTCTGTCTAATCTCCCTCACAACCTCCTTTGCTCTCGCGTTCATCTCAAAACTAGCTCCAATCAAATCAACCACCTCATCGGCCGTAAAGTACAAACTCAAATCACTTTCGCACCACAAGAATTTCACTTCATTGAGGTTGGACTGTAGCACTTCCGACAGGAACTGCATCCGTAGCCATGAGCTCACGTGACTGGCAATGACTGAAATCTCGTCGCCCCCTACCGGTGTCCCATGAATGCGGCTTGGGAGGAAAAGTTTATCAAGAGAAGAGATTTTAGAAATCATAGCCGCCATTTGATAACCTTCTTCCTGCCCGATAGAGGGGAGATCCATAATGTCAGCGATCACCTTGGATGCGATGGTTTCAATCAGGGCTCCGACTGACTTGCACCAGAGTGACCTTGTCAGTAGGGTTTCCCATTCTAAAGCGACCATCTGAACTCTTTCGATGGCAGCTTCGGCTCCGTCCTCGCCCTGTTGCACTACACTATAGGCGCCTGTAAGACAAATGTTAGTCAACTCTCCTTGACAGTGTTGTCTAATAGATATTGACTTACCACCCATCATATCGCGCACAACAGTTTTTTGGGTGCTCAACTCATTGTTGTACGCTCGGTCAGCAAATGCTTGCAAGCTTTTAACTTCGCTGTCAAGACGAAGGAGGCTCTTGACTTGCTGATTGACATCTGAGCGAGCCTTCCACTTTTGTGTGACATCATCCAACTGTTCAGCCATATACATCGCATCATTATAAAGGTACCTTGGAATTGTTAGTACTGGCGTCACCAAAGAACAAGCCAATCAACTTACATGTTACCACCGGCTTCCAAAGCATAGTAGTAAGGCGAGATACCACGGAAAAGGCCAAGAATCAACTTCGGAATGGCAAACATGCCCGCCGCCGCCGAAGCCACAATGTTCTCCTCACTATATCTAGTTAGAACTCAAGTCATGCAGGGTAACTTTTGAAAACACATACCCAAAACCAGAAACAAGAACGCCGTCCTCTAGAATCGCCCGTACTGAATCCAATACTGCATCCGAAATCCCTGACACAGAGCATCTTTCCCGAGTGACAATCTCCCGTTTTTCTAGAACCGCCACCTTTTTAATAGGCACGGGTTTCTCCTTAGTTGTAATAGCCTTGGCCTCTGTTTTGACAGGTTTTGGCTTAATCGGCTCTTCCTCTTCTTCATTACCCCAACCCCATGCATCAGCAGCGTCATCTAAATCCTCTTTCGTGATATCTGGCTCTGTATCATCCGCATCTCCGTCGCCGTCATCGTCCCATCCCCATGCATCTGCACCGTCATCTTCCGCAGGAGTCTCTGCAGAGTTTTCCGTTGCCTTGGACTGTTCCGGCTCATCGTCACCCCACCCGTCGTTCCACGGATCTGCCACAGGTTCCTCTTCTACCACCGGTTCTGGTGCTGGAACCGCAATTATCTCCTTGTGTATTCTCTCCACGACCTTCGTGCTTTGAGTCCCCTTGGTTAACCGGTCTCTCATAGTTGCCAGTGTAGTCTCTCTACATTTGGCCAGCCAGACTGATGGCGCATTAGCGACCCAGTTGATTAGGCTTTCAAAGCCAGTGAGCCCGTTTGTTGACAGTATTTCACAAAATACCTTTGTGTGGTGAATCACCTCATCGAACTCATCAATTTGCTTAACGCTTGGTGGAACAGCTGGATCAAGCCATGTGGTGATAAGTTTGTGTGTAAGATCAGGCATGGCTTTAGCACATACTAAATCCAGTAGATCTGAAGGAAGACTTTGGTGAAGGAAAGTAAAGACTTTGCCGAGATCTGCAAGTACAGCAGCGACTGTGTTATCCGTCTCACCGGACAATAACAGCGTATCCTGGATGAGTTGTTAACCGCAGCCCCCCAGCGCCAACGTTGACTTATAGGAACATACCTCTTGTATCTGTACTGCACTAAAAGACCACTGATCAACCTCCAACCTCGGCGTAACGACTGCGGCATCCAAACCGTGCCATAGCTGTTCCGCACACTCGTCCACCTCCTTGAAATACTTTAGCCCACGGATAGCATCATGGAGGGTCCGTTGCTCACCTATGTCCACGCAAGTCAGAAGATATTCCCCAGCTTTGCCTCCAGCATGTCGGCATAATCCGGTTGCTTACCGTCGATGCTTTGCCGGACTGTGAATGAGTTGTTGTCGACATCCGATGATACCAGTTCTTTCCATTCGAGACCGAGTGCTTCATGAATTGCCGCGCGTAGTTCTTGGGCACGGGTTTCAAGAAGGCGTTTAGGGCGGCAGAGCCAGTTGACGGGGATTTGCTGGATGGCTTCCGTTGATTCTATGGTTGTTAGTTATGTCACGTGCCTTGGTATGAATCTGATATACGTACCATCTAATAACTTCAGCGCAACCTCCATCTCGCCATGTTCCTTCTTCTGTTCAACCTGGTCGAGCAGCGCATGTGCTCGCTTGATAGCCCTAAGAACCGAGTGTAGCTGCTGTGCATACTGGACTTCCAATGTTAAGAATCTGGCCTTCTCCTCGGATTCTTCCACCGCTCTTCCCGTTTGCCCTGGGTCTTCTGAGTCTCTCATAATGGCGTTCGCCATGGATTTTGATTTCAACACATCCTCCTGTAGACTCTTTGCATTGCGCACCCAAGAGCCAACGTCGTCTTTTGTGTCATCGTTTATAGCATGGATTTCCGTCTATAAGATTGAAAACTTTTAGTTAGCTACCGTTTCAATAAACTATATTCTACCATACACACCTCAAGACTCTTCTTAGCGTCTTTCAGAGCCGAAATCGCCGGGGCCAAGGCCTCCGGTGTTAACGGCATATCACATTCCTCTGGTGTCGGGAATTGACCGTCCCGGGCAAAGGCCACTATGGCCGCCCCAAAATCAGCCATAGTCAATTGTCGCTTTCTCACAAATGGCCGCTTTACTTGGGTATTCGGCTATCAAAGTTCTCAAAGGCCCACGTTGCTAGTTGGGCTGTGACTGTAATTGCGGGGTGTCGTGGTGCTTTTGAGAGTTGATCGTAGTGTATTGGTAAAACTAGATGTGACACAAAGGCAAGGTGGGGTCCTTAAGCTAATGCGACAGCTTTTTTATAATAATTTCATGAATGTAAACATTTGGGTTTCTAGCTTAAGCATCATGACGTCGGAATCTAATAGTTAGGTGGGATTTAAGGTTCAAAAGTGTCTTGACAATCTTATTGTCTCACAAACCCTATGCAACACAACAATATAACCCTACATGTTGACCTGAATAATGACATCACAGAGGGTAGACTTTAATAAATGAAGTTCTCAATTTTATTGGGTATTTTGTGCGGTATCAATCAACATTGTTCCGTCTAACGCTCGCTCTCATCACCAGAGGCAATATCTGACTCCCACTCTGAGGCCGATCCAAACTCCTCCTCGCTCTCTTCATCCTCATCATCATTAGGATCCAGCGCCTCCAGGCCGTAATCATTTTCAAAGTCCTGCAGTGCCTTGACAGCCGTCTTGAACCCAACTGCGTCAAAGTTGCTCTTGATTTCATCTGTCAAGTTGGGAGAGCAAGTAATAACAATGTCACTCTTGCCAGGGTCGAACAAAGGCAGAACCAAGTCACGCATAACTTCCCGGACCATGTCCGCTGTAACCAGGCGAACCTTAGCAAGCATTTGCTTCATGTAATCTGCAGACTGCGACTGAATGACGGTACAGATGAAGCTGTTCATGGCCGCGTTGGTCATGGTCGACATCTCATTGGCATACGAGAAGACAATTCCCGAGACAGCAGACTGCATGGCACTCTCAGTGATAGGGTCATCGCCATTGACAATGGCGGCAATGGCGGTCCGAGCAGCGTACAGGGCCTTTCCAGCATCGGGTGACCGGTAAACGTAGAACTTCAGCAGACCAGATTCAAAATCGCGAGCAAATCCACTGCCGTATGCGAGACCCTTGCCACGAATAGCATTCCAAAGAGTACCCTCAACGCTCTCGAGGTAGCTGGTGGCCACCGAGAAAGCGGGGATGCGCGGATCTGTCATGCTAGTGAACCCCAGGGCGGTAGCATAGGCATAACTGTTGTCAAGCGTAGGCATGGGGATCAAGGTGAGACCGACTTGGCCAGGGTTTTTGCCCTCCTCGGAACGGCTCTCATGGGGCATGAGAAGCTTATCCAGCTCGGCACCAGGTTTGCGTTCGATCTTGGCGTGGAATTGCTTCCAGGCAGCTACAGGCTCCGGAATCTTTTCAAGGTCACCGATCACCAGGATGCGGATAGTAGACCAAGTGAACAGAGTCTCACGAACCTTCTCCAACCATTCAATGACCTTTTTGGGCTCAGCCTGCAGGTACTTCTTCAATCTGCGGTAGAAGACAGACTGGACAAGCGTGCGCTCAGCGTTGCGGATAGATCCGTACTTGGTGTGAAGGACCAGAGCCACTTCACTCGCCATGCTGTAGCCATCGCGCTTAGCCTCGGGAAGATCAGCGAGAATCTTGGAAACGGCGGCCAGGAGACGCTCCTGGTCAAAGATGCTGTCAAAAATCAAGGTTTTTGCCCACGCAACAGCCTCCTTGTACTTGGAAGGCTCAACAGCGAACGAGATACGGATGTTCTCAGGATCGTTGAAGCTGGTGGCAGTCTTGATACCGTATTGAACAGTGTCATTCTCAAGATCGTTTACGACAGTCTCAAACTCAACCTTCTCACCGTTGCGCATGACATGCGTGTTGAAGAAGTTCTCAGAGAACAGTTTGACCAGCGGGCGCTGCTCGACAGGAATACCAGAAGTGTTCAGGTGAATGTAGATCTGGACGAAGCTGCTGTCAACCTGTTCAAACTGCATGAAGGGAATATCGAGGTCCTCAGGGTTGGCAACATCCTTGTCGAGGATAGTCTGGGGCTTAGACTTGTGAACACCAATCTGGCGAGCGGCACCAACACGGGCAGTCTCGGTGTGGATGAAGTTAATGTTTTCGACACCGGGAACCTCGAACTGAGCGAGAATCTCCTCGGGGATGGGGATGGAGTTCTGCTCCTCGGCCTTCTTCAGTGCCTCGCCGAGCTCTTTGAGCTTCTCTTCACCAAGCTCAGCCTTTCGCTTGGACACACGCTCAATTTCTTCCTCCTTGATCTTCTTGACCATCTCAGCGGAGGGAATAGCCTTGACAGAGACGTGGTGGTTATCAATGAACCACTTCTTGATATAGGCCTTCCACTGAGCCTCAGACCAGGTGAGAATCTCATCATAGTCTGAAAAGTTCTGGAGGTTGATCAGGGTAGAGCCATCACGTTCACCATAAACGAAGTCAACAACAATAGGCTCAACAAACGCATCGATGACTTCTTCGGAAGAAAAGATGGTACCACGCTTTTCGTGGAGAAGACGATTGACGAGGTATTTCATGTCGAGTGGCTCATCATAGACCTTTTGCAGAATCTCAAAGATCCGCTTTTCAGTGGCATCAAGATCCTCAGAGGCAACACCAGAAGCACGGAGGGAGATGATACTGCTCAGGCGATCATCCATCCACATGTCAATGCTGCTACTGAGCTGCTCCTTCTCGACAAGCTGGTTTTCAAGAATAGAGGCGGAAGAGCCACATAGATATGAGAACAGGATGCTTGCCGCGCTATGCTCGACATGGTCGTTGCAAGAGGGACCAAACCAAGTAATGCTGATCTCCCCCATCGACTCATCTTCATCGGGGAACTCGACAAAGACAGACTTTGACTCTTTGAGTGGTTCGGGCTTTACCGAGTCTACCCATGGACGCTTGAAGGGACTATCAACGGCAGGGATGTCCTTCTCAATTGTCTTCTCAAACTTATCAAGAATCTCCAACATGTTCGTGTGGTCAACAGTACCAGCAATAACTAAGCACAGGTTGCGTGGCTGGTACATATCCTTGTGGAACTGGCGGATGCGCTCATTCTTCAGAGTGCGAAGCTCTTCAGGCATACCACCAGTCTCGTACCGGTAACCAATCTCCTTTCCGTAAAGAAGGTGACGTTGGGCAAGGTCAATAAGTTCTTGGGACTGGAACTCAAGCGCCTGCATCTCTGAGTAGACTACACCCGAGTCGTTACCCTCTCCGTTGATATGCCAGACCTCAGTTGTGCAACCAGAATCGGTAATAGTAGGCAATATGACGTGCTCTAGATAGATAGGCAAGATCTGCGCAAACCCCTCCCAACCTGCTGACTCCATGGAGTAAACGGTGCGGTCGACGGCTGTGTACGCATTTGTGTTGGCATAGGCCCGAGAAGCAAGCTTGTCGAGAAGACCCTTGAAAGGGTAGGAGCGAGAACCGAGGAAGATGAGATGTTCGAGAGTATGCGGGGCACCGGTGTCATCAAAAATCTCGGTAGCAACGGCGAACTCGCCGATAACTTTGGGTCCAGGGCGGTCATTGACGGCGACGGTCATACCGCTGCGCTCGGAGCGGTAGACGGTGATGCTGCTCTTGACATAATCGGTGTCGAACTTCTGGACAACCTTCCATTGCGGAGGCAGGGTAACCTGCGACGTTTGCGCCATCTTGAAAGGGCGTATTGGAATGTTTTTCTAAGTGACGATTGGTAGGAGTCAGTAAAAAGTCTCAGGCCCTAAATGGTAACCACGACGTAAGAAAATTGGTCGCTACAAATCAGGAACCAGATCCCCCAGCGTCAATACTCGGGCAGCTACTTACTGGTAACAGTGGTGACTGGCGAATCCAAGTCGAAAAGCAATAGCCAGAAACAGTCAGTCTATTACGAACAGGTACAGTCAGTCTTGGTCTTGCAAGAATCACTGTAAAGCGATAAAATCCAGCACACATGCAACCCCCTCACTCAGCCTTGCCCCACCATGAAGTCAGCGATAGCAATGAAATCGAAAAAGAGTACCGAAAAATGTGTGCAAAGTCACAATTAGCACTCTTGAGTAGCCAAATGATGCCTGAAAAAGATCCGGTTTGGCAGGCGCAAAGTGTTGCACAGAATATTTCGATGACAGCTCAGGCAATGTCGCTGTGAGTTTAATTTGACAGGGTTCTTTTTGATTAGGCGATGAGGACGAGGGGTAGTGACGTCGTTGCTGCACGTCCGTGAGAGATGGGATGATTGAAAACTTACAAACAAAAGATTTCTGTCGATTGATGACTCTGAGCTGATGTAAAGATGATCAACAAATGACATTAGCATTTCAGTAAGAAATCCGGCTATTTATGCTAAGATTCTACGATCAGTTGTTTGAATGAAACAATGCCTAGATGTGCCCAAATATCCCATTGTTGTCAAATCGCATATGCATACAACAATCAATAGGCCAAGTTCAGCTTACATATCCGGAACGAAAAAACATGGAGGGAAAACATCAAAGATTTATTTATTTTTTTGTAGATTTTCATAAAATAAAAGAGCAGACCCAAATCCAGCCACCCGATGTTGTTCCTTTCGGTGCCAAAACCATCGACAGTCAAAAATGAGCCGCCCTCTTCCTCCAACGGCTGGTTCTGAACAAAATATACATTTTTTTTGTAACGGCTTTAGTCGGTTTTTCGAAATGGTACAAAAACTCAAACAAGAAAACAAAACAAACAAACAACTACTCAAAGCATGAATCTCTTCGCCAATGGCCTATCATGACCTATTTTTCATGGCACGGAATCAGAGCATACTCTAGAAAGAGTATCCCGACCCGAATGCTGGTAGACACACATGAAGTGTGTCGACGTCACTTAGAGCCACGTCTTCAGTCGTCAGCCATAAGAGCTCTAGCTCCGGGCTCGCTGCAGACGTAGATGACGTCGTGCTCATTAGTAAAGCCGTTGAACTTGGTAGCCGAACACTTAGTGTAGGCACCCATGTTCTCAAAGTACAGCCAGTCACCGACATCCAGAATCTGGTTGAACCGGATGGATTCGGTGATGCGATCAATACCATCGCAAGTAGGGCCCCAGATAGAGTACTGGATACCCTCGTCAGCGGCACAGGCCTCAGCCGACTTAGAATCATACTGGACATGGCCAGATGCCGACAGAACCTTAGCAACAGGCTGCTGGTGGTCAAACATGATGCTAGAGAAGTTACCGTAGACACCATCATTGATGTACGCCATGTAGCCAGTCTCGCCAGTGGTTGGGATCTCAATAGTGCGACGAGCAATAATGTTGCAAGCGATGGTGAAGGCGTTCGCGGCGTAGTAGCGACCAGGCTCAGCAATGATATTGACAGACCCATCAGCCGGGAAGAACTCGTCCAGGGCAACGCGCAAAACGCCAGCCATCTGGTCAAAGGTCTCGGTGCAGAAGCCACCTCCGACATCAAGAGTCTTCATGTTGAAGCCAAAAGCTTTGCCCTGCTGGAAGACAGAATGGGCATCGCGAACAGCCTTGTAGAAAGCCATGGGATCCGAAGCACCAGAGCCAACGTGGAAGCTGACACCGACAACATTCAGACCCAACTGAGCAGCCTCCTTGAGCAGGTCTTGGGTAGTATCCATAGGAGCACCAAACTTCATGCTTAAACGGCACAAGCTAGAGGTGTCATCCGTCATGATACGGAGGAAAAGCTCAGCGCCAGGGAAAAACTTGGCAACCTTGCGCAGCTCATCAGCATTGTCAAAAGTCATCTGCTTGACACCAGCGTTACGCACATAACGCAGGTACGAGTTGGTCTTGCAGGGCTGGGCAAAAATAATGCGTTCAGGGTTGATGCCCAGGCTAATAACTTGTTCGATCTCGCCCTTGGACGCACAATCAAAGCCGGTGCCGAGCTTGGCAAGCAGACGCAGCAGATTGTTATCAGGGTTGCACTTGACAGCTATATGGAGATGGTTAGACTACTGTTCGTGAATATGCCGTGTAACATGAGCACTTACCATAAAAGGGCTTCACCCGGGGAAGGGCGGCCTTCCAGCGCATGTGCTGACGGTAAACCTCACCGAGGTCGGCGACAAAGAAAGGATCTTCATCACCGGCCTCACAGTCGTCAGTGTTGATACGCCCCACACGCTCAGTGAGCGCGTGGTCGATCAACTGCTTCGCGACAATGGCGGAGTCCACATGTTTATGGGGATTTGTATTGTGAACAGCGACGTCGCCAAATCTAGAATGTTTTATAAGGACATGCTTTTCGATTTGGGACGGGTAATAGTCGATGTCAGCGGCCATAACCATCGAGGTGGTGGTGAGATGCGAAAACGCGAGAAAGCGGAAACCTGAAAGGTGCTGATGCAAAAAGTTGACAATAGAAAGAAGCTCCTTAAACGATGTTAAGACGAGCTACTGAAGAATCGGATATAAGAAAAAGACGTGAGTCTGTTCTTATAGCTGTACCGATTGGTAGTAGTTGAGCGGAAGAAACCACGAGGGTTTACTTAAGGTGGGCGAGAGCGTGATAGTGCTGTTCCCTGAGTGAGCTGGCTTGGCCTCCTCGACTCTTCCCCGGTTAGAGGAAGAACCGCTGAAGTCGTCCTATGCGGCAGCTGGAGTGGGTTGGGGGTGTCACGACGGTGAGTGTCGAGGAACAAAGGATCGTGAAAGAGCGCTTCGTACGATTCACTATTGTTCAGACGCAGACGGCGGAGGGGGCCGTAAGTTAACGATGTGGAAGGTGTGTTCCAAGTGGAAATGTTGGGGCGAGGACTGAGCGACGGCTGTTGGAGCCGTGATGGGCGGTAGTGCCTTTGAAAGACCAAAGGCTTGTCTTGATGCTGAGCGAGAGGACTCGGTTCAGCGACGGATGAAGGTGGATGAGTTAATTTCTGTAGCGGGCTGCGTTGAAGGTCGTTAGTCTGCAGGTTCAAAGACAGACACTGGTCGTTTGCGAAGCTCGTGATAATGACAGGTGGGGCGTTTTGAAAGAGACCGAGACGATGGCCGAGAGGAAGAGGTAGATGGGTTTGTAGTATTCACACAGCAAATGTATGAACTACACAGGTCCGAGCTTACAGTTAAACTATCTCTATGGACAGTAGATACAAAGCAGATGTCAAACGTTGAAGTCGAGACTTTTCGGAACGGCAAGAAGGAGATAGCAGTGCTAGACTGGAAAGAGATTGTAGAAAGCCAAAAGGACTATACAATCAGGAGTCAATTGATGCTTTCACTTCGAAAGGAGCGGCACTGCAAACTTTTATATGTCTAGCGCGATTGGCAGGCCGCCTCCCGGCTCACAGCCGCTTCATCAGCAGGCCCGGCCAAAAATGAAAAAATTGATCAGGATCTGTGGGGTGGGGAACTATAATATCCCCGTACCACACCAGGATGCCCCTAAAACGCTACCCTGTGTCCGCCACTTGCAGGGGACTCTATAGTCATTGGCCGCCTGTGCTCTTCCGTCACACTTCCAGAACTGGAAGTTCCATTCCACCACTTGGTCCTCATGCAGACTGACTAGTTAACAGCTTCTTGACCGCCATCTGGGCCCTGGGAGAGAGACAAAGAACAAATCAGCAACAGCGAGAAAGGCATTGGCCCTGCTGCAGTTGTCGCATTACCACATGACTGTTATTTCTGCAGTCGCATGACTATGGTAAAGATGTTGCGGGCAACATTGATGGGGCCTCAATGGTTTTACCAGTTGTTAGTCCCCAGTAGAGTGGATGTAACTGGGGAGTGTCTTATACGACGCCGGGGTTTCTGGTGATCGTATACAGGGGTTGTATTGCGGCGTTACTGGCATTTTGTCTGCAGCGGGGAAACAAACTCGGAGGAAGCAGGAATAGAGGGTCCGCAGTGGAATACTCCAGACAAGCTATGCGGCTCATTATTGGCTATTGGGAAAGGATCTGACTGACATATCAAAGATGAACTCGAGTCAGCGCGGACGCATCACCGTCTTGTTATGGTCTTACTCCACTCCACGGGACCAAATCAGTTTGTCAATAAAGTAGTCCGTCCCCAAGTTTGCACACACTCTCGGCGGGACCTTACTGGGCCGTCATTGTTACTGTAATTTTTATAGCCTTTGAGGCCGGCCGTTTCATCAAGAGGTTGGTTTGTTCCTCTAGGTTACCTGAAATTGCCTCCTGCAGAAGCACTGACATTCGCCGGTTGTGCCGTCCAACATCTCACTGACATGCTCAGCCGCGAGTACTCCAGCCAATCGGAATCGCCAAATTTAGCCAGCTTGTCATGTCAACCACATCCGACATATGGTTTTCCAGATTCTTCGTTGTACATCGGTTCCATCCCATACGCCACATGAATCTTGGTGTGTTCCATTTTCAGATAACCTCCATGCTGGTATGCCAATAGTGTGACTACTCCTCCTTTTTTTACTCTCAGGCCCTTTACATTGCAGAGTTTTCTCACGTCCCGTGAATTTTGTTCCTCCTGCAACTACCAAACCAAGCCGGACGGACATCGTGACCGAACATAGAAGGCCAAAAATGACGCCCGGCTAAAATCGTTAAATCCCGGCATACTCTAGACCCATAAAATAAGTGTCAATGTATTTTCGTCCGTGTTTTAAAGAGACAGACTGCAGGTCTATACAATCCATTTGTTATCTGTCTGTTCGCCCCACGTCCGCCTTCTTCCGTATGTGCATACCCCCCAATAATATGCAGGTATCCTGATGGTTCGTAGCATAAATCCTCACCTTTCCGGCTTTGTTAAACTTGTTCACCACACCAAGCATCATTTTCTCCGCTTCGACAACCCATAATCGGGATCGGATTTTTCTCCACCTTGGTGACGCTTTTGTGTCTTGTCTCTTCTCTCATCCTGGAAGCCCTTTTACCTGCATATTTTGGAGTCAACAACTCGCAGACTAGTTTTCACAGATTAACCAATTGTTTGAAAAGAAAGTAGTTTCCTATTTCCTCAGTGCAAGAAACTACTCTAAAGGGTTAAACCCATCAACAACTGATGCTAAATCGGTTCCCGGCATGTGACACAAGCCGGCCAACCACCATGTTTTGCCGAGTTAACAATACTGAAGCCTCAAATTCGCAAAAAACCAAAGTTCCATGCAAAAGATAGGAGACCAAATAAAAGAGAAAACTTCGATCTACGAAGAAACAAAACCCTCAGTTGGCCTCAAAAATGTAGACGTCGCTTTAGTCCAATGAAACTGTACCTCTATCTCATCAGGTCTGAAAGCGAGCCTTGGAAAATGAAATTCACACACAGCATTATCTAGCTAGAGCCTACCATGTGCCGAGCCTGCACAGCCCTCAAAAATCTTCACACCTAATGCAAGGCGGTCGAGATCATGAGGAGTCTGACAAAAACATAGCACATGACGACCAACAAGCAACATGCCTTGGTGACATTTCAGGATTACTCTTGCGCGGTTTTGTGATCTCAAGGGTATTGATGAACTCCAGAAGACGTATTTGTTCTCGGCGCGGAGGTGCACGGTCCGAGAGGACCGTGGCTACAGTAAGACTGATAGCTGGAGGGGTAAAAAGTGGTATTAAAAATGTAGCCATGGAAGAATTTATCCAGGCAAACTAAACAAAAAACTGTAACTCATCACACAACATATCGTACAAATCAGCAACACCGGTTTACTCAAACCCGCTACTGTCGCTCACTGAGGTTACTGACAGTCCAGTTGGGGCCTACCCAGTTGGCCATTTCACCAAGGAAGGCTATCCGGTGGACATTCGCTGCAATACCCTCCACAATGTATTTTTGCGCAACCCGCTGCACGTCGGCGCTGGTCACATCAAGCAACTTGCCACGGCGAGTGTTCATCATGTCGTAATCAAGACCATTGACAAACCGGGTAAGACCGATTCTGTTGATTGACTTGGGCGCATCTAGCCCCTTGAACACGGAAATCTTGGCTTCGCCAAGATCTACAGCCGAGAACTCTTTTTCAACGGCCCACTGTCCAGCCCGTTCTATAACTGCTAAAGTATTTTGGGGGTTAGGATCACGGTACGAGTAGAATCCAAAGATTCCAGATAAACCAGAACTATAAGCGCCTCCTCCGTAGGCACCACCCTTTTCACGAATCTCTTGGTGAAGATGCTTGTCACTCATGAGTTTGGCAAGAATGTCCAGAGCAGGCCCGTCGGGGTGGTTGTATGAAACAGTTGGCAATGCCACGCCACCGTAGTAGACCTGGTATGGGAGAGGGAAGAAAGTCCTGCGGGGAAGATCGATCGGTTGACCTTCAAAGGCAAAGTTGCGAGGCACGGCATTCTGGAAGCCAACGGGGAAAGATCCGAGAAAGGTAGTCAAACTTGTACGGTTGGCAGCCACACTTGAGGGGTCACACGTGAAAGACACACGAATGTTTCCAGCATTCAAGATGATATCGCGGAGCTGCTTCAGCTTGTCAACAAGTCCCTGAGCACTGGACCAATTAGGTTCGCTAGCCCGAGCAAGTGATGCCACGAGAGCATTCTGGGTCATTCCCTCGACTTGCTGTGATAACCAGCTGTTACGGGTGAGACCAGACTCAGCAACAGCGTACGCATATCTATGGCCACTAGAAGCGATGTCATTGACAATGCCTTCAGCCGAAGACTTAAGAATCTGATCTAAAAGCTTGGGAAAATCTTCGCGTTCAAAGTTGGTGTCACGGAGCATCTTCTGGAAAAGATCAAACATAGCAGGAACGTTACGGTCCAAAGCCATGCCACTCAACGCAATACCTTCTTTAGCGGCCGTGAAATCAAGAGGAGACGAAGTCGAGTGGTATCCGACAGAGATGCCACCTGTCTTCAGCTTAATCTCATCTTCCAGTTCCTCGGTTGAAAGTTCGTGAGTACCCATGCGAACCATTACTTCCGCGAGTAGTGGGATGAGCTGTCGAAGCTCGGCCGGAAGATTATCGAGCTCGATGATTGCACGGAAGTAAGTAATGCCATTGGTGGCTGCTTCTCTCCACTGAACTGGGACCCCAGTCACCTGTTCGTCAATCAACTCGGGGATCTCCTTAGATCGAGGGATGTCCTTGACATATACTGTCGGCAAAGAACTAAGGTCGGGTGTGGAGTTTTGTTGCTCCAGAAGTTCAAGTTCTCTCTGTTCGAAATACTCTCTGGCCGCTTTCTCGCCACCCAAATCCTTGACGGACTTTTCAATCTTCTGGCTCAAGCGAGTTTCCTCCTCTTTAATGAGCTCCTCGCCAAAGTTCTGAGCAGGCTCCATGGTGAATGTGAACGTGTTGTCGTTCATGAGATACTTTTCCATGAGATTCTCCAAGTAGTTTCCCTTAGCCAAGTTAGATTGGAAGGCCGAGACAATCTCGTTCCACTTGAGAGTTTCGAACGGATCAACGCCAGCAAACCACCGAGATATAACCTTCGACAGGATGCCGGTACCAAAGTTGGCAGTCTTATGCTTGAGGCTGAGTTCTAGTTGATGGATTATACCATCAATCTTGCCTTGATCAAACCCAGTCTTCTTGACTTCCTGGAGGATATCCTGAATTTTCTGTTTGAGCTCTGGTACTGACTCTTTCGTGAGACCCGTCAAACCGACACAGAAGGTGTTACGCGTGCCCGCTCGGCTGAACCCAGCGTTGGCACTCCAGTCAACACCCAGTCCGCTCTCAATAAGACCCTTGTAAAGAGGTGATCCATATCCATCCATTAATAGACTGGTCATAAGTGACAAAGAGAACGATTCAACGCCGTCCGTGATGTCACCCATAATCCAAGTAATCGAGCTCTTGTATTGCTTGTCTTCAGGAGCAAGCGGGTCAATGGGACCAGGCAGCTTGGCTTCAGAGGGGCCGTTGAGCTCAATAGGATTCATGACTTCGAGAGGTCTAGGATTAGCCGTGAAACCTGAAAGTTCCCCATTGATTTGAGCAAGATGCTCTTCCAATGGGAAGTCGCCGTAGGTGAAGAACTTGGCATTGCTAGGGTGGTAGTTGCGCGCGTGGAAGGCCTTGAGTTGTTCGTAGGTGAGATCGGTAATCTTTTGCGGGTCACCGCCAGAATTGTGAACAGATGGGTGAATGTAATCTTTGTAGCGAATGTAGAAAAGATAATTGGCGTCCGACATCTGTCCCTTCATTTCGTTGTAGACAACTCCCTTGAACACTAGCTTGCTATCCTTATCGCTTGGATTTTCAGGGCCAATACGCCAACCCTCTTGGGTGAAATCGGTCTCTTTGAGAAGCGGATTAAAGGTAGCATCAAGGTAGACAGACATCAAGTTTTTGTAGTCTTGGCGGTTGGTAGTCGCGAATGGGTAATATGTGTAATCGAAGGCAGTCAGGGCGTTCATGAAATTTGACATTGACCGTGGCAGCATCTTGAAGAAAGGGTCGCGAACGGGATACCTATAATTCTGGTTAACATTGAAACTTGCATCACAAGATTTTTCTTCTCACTTCTCACTACCGCATAATGTGGTGTGCTCAAGGATGTGAGGCACACCAGTATCATCTGGCGGGTTGGTCTTGAAGCCAACTGAAAAAACATTATTGCTATCTTCGCGTTGAATATGCAACAACTCGGCGCCGGTTTGGTTATGCTTTAAATGGATAGCTGTGAGCTCTAACTCAGGCACCCGCTTGGAGCGCAGCAAGGTGAAGCCATGGATCTTTTTGCCCACTGGGGGAACTTGAGCGACAGTCGCAAAGTGGCGGTTGCCTAATGTTTTCACACTGCGACGCAGCATGGCGAATGAAGAAAGAGTGAAGACTGATGTGAAAGCCAACCCCCGGCTTTTATAATCAAACAACAGAAAAAGGAGCTTGCATGTCCAGCTCGTGATCATGCCATGACGAATGACAAGGCTTCCGTTTGAATGCGCGAGACCCTGGTTAGGGTATTGCTTAAATATGCCCCACCAGTCGCATTTCTAATGGATGAAAATGGTGATGAAGTTGCGGGTTCTTGTCGGTTAAATGTTGCTACGAACAGACGCTTAACCCTTGATGTCACTGTGATTACAGTAGACGACGTCACATGAAATTTCAGTATGAAAATCCGATGCGTATGTAGTCACCATGTACATACATAGTATTTTCGTCCGGAAAAGAAAGCTCATGAACTCAATCTCTAATGTCGTCGTAACTCCTCTCTTCAAAATGTCGCAGCTATTCGTCTACATACATCCCAAATGGTCGTCCCTCTGAACCAACCCTATACGTGCTCCATTTTCCGCTACTTATAGTGAAATTTAACCCAGGAAGTAACGTTCACCTAGCTGAACATTCTTCTGATTCAGGTGCAAAGTGACCGCCAAGTTCACTCACTCAACAGTCACTCAACACTACTTTTGTCTAGATCCCGAACTCTGAATGTCCCAGAATTACTGATCTCCTGTATCATCTCGACAACTCTACATCGTCACCTAACTCGGCTTCATCAGTTGCCCCGCCCCGACCTCGAGACCCTTTTCGGATCGCAATATCATCCAATTGGCCCGGCTTTCACTTGCAACCACAAACACAAGCACTCGCATACATACATTTAAGCACGCGCGCTTATACTCGCAACGTCCGACCAGTTGAACTGCGAAGTTACCAGTCATTAGGCGTAGCGTGGTCTACGAATTTCCGTACCGCCATATTATCTGCACTTCAAATCCGCATGCACACAAATTTGTAATTCCGATATTGTGGCTATTGGGTGGGCGTATTTGTTTGGTAATTGCCTTACAAGGAAATTCAATTGGCTCTAAACTCAATCATTAAGCGTCCTTTTCACATCTGTTCTTTTTCGGTCCAAATTCTTAAATTATTTTCATCACCGCCGTCAGTGTCGAAGCAGTCTTTACATGTGCCTTGACCACTTTCCATTTGTCTAGCACAATTGGTACTGGTAACAAACACCGTCAGACTACATGCCCGACTTCCACTTTGAAAATAACCCCACCGCCGCTACGTCATCACTGAAATGAGTGCTGTTCAAGAGACCGCCTCAAAAAAGGGCAAGGCGAAAAAGGCATACGATGCGAAAGCAGATACCACGCGCCTGTTGGAGGCCAAGATTAGTCAATTGGAACGAGAGGCTGCTACCGACAAAGATCAAGAGGCTGAGATTGGTATGTTGGTGTTGCTCTACTTCTAGCCGGAGATGTGGAAGGAGAAAAGACATCTTCAACGATGTGCTAACAAAAGTCTTTTCTTGTCAGAACGAGAAGTGAAACGCGCGAATAGAGATCTCACCCAACATATCTCCAAAATGGACGACATGCAAAAAGTTGAACACCTACTGCGACGTGCCAGTGAACTTCTTGCGGATATGCGACGACTTGAACGAGAGAACCAACGAAACAAAAAGAGAGGGGACGCACTCCAAAAGGACAAAGAAAACAAGACTATGGAGTTAGGCAAGACGACTCAGCTTAAAGAAAAGCTTGAAAAGCTCTGTCGTGAACTTCAAAAAGACAACAACAAGTTCAAGGTAAGAAAATGGTTATGTACATAGCTAAATCATAATCGTACTAACAATGACCCAATATAGAACGAAAACAAAACTTTGACCGACACTTTAGCACAGAACAAAGTAACACATGACCAAAAGATGGAAAATATCCTAAAGATGCTAGATGGATACCAGAAAGAGAAGGATAATCCACGGCAGGAGGTAGTGGACGTCTCGATTGAAGAACTGTATGTTCCACAACGCTGTGTTGTCCTGCAATATTCGCTAACTTACTTGTAGATTCCAACATCGATTCAGGACGATGATTCAGCAGTACGAACTACGCGAACTCCACTTTCAGGCCCAAATGCGCACCAAGGAGTTGGAGGTTCAATATCACATGGCCCGTTACGATCTCCAGAAAAAGGCCACAGAGGATGAGATTTCCAGGAACAAGACACTCGTTACACAAATTCAAAGTCTCAGTGCCAGTGACAAGGAATTAAGAGCACAAGTCACTCATTATGCAGCTAAGTTTAAGCAGGTGAGTTTTGAAAAGTCGGGATACAAAGGCCGTATTTACCTAGCATCGTACACATCAGCCTACTAACGAATGGTACCCACAGGTCGAGGACACGCTCACTAACAGCAACGAGCTTTTCACAACCTTCCGGAAGGAAATCGAGGATATGTCTAAACGCAATCGTCAACTAGAAAGAGACAATAAGGATCTTAAGCGAATGCAATTAGCCAACCGCGAAAGCATGATGCAGTTGGCAGAAGACTGGCGGGCACGAAACATGCCCAATAGTAGTTCTTCAACTCGTGTCTCGTCAACTGCTGGTCCGTCTGAAGGTATGGTGGGAGAAGGACATTCTGCGGAACAGATCCAAAGGGAGGAACGCAATATACACACGGCTACGGCTGGTCATTCGGATAGTGAGTCTGATTCAGAGACTGAACTCACATCTACGACCAACGGCTCACCCGCCGGTGATAAAGTCCGCCGTCCAGGGCCAGGGTCTTTGACTGGAAAGTCAGCACATGGGTCAGAACGACTACCACATGGAGAGCCAAGCAGTAGCAAGCAAAGTAAATCTAAAGCCCCTACTAGTAAGTAGGATTTACACAAGTAACACACATGTTCTATGAATGTCGCCAACATAAAATTGGATGTGTCAGCTTTCGTTGTCATCTGGAAGTGGCAACCACATTGAATCTTCAGGATTCCACAATCGAGCCACGGCATGAATGGTAGGGTTAGGGTTGATGACATAGAAGGGTGGTAGCGATATCACAGTAACGAGTGAATGTGAAGTTCCTAGACACCATTCAATCCAACATTATGTGGAGTTGCTCTAGATGAAGGAACAAAGAATCGATCTAGATTCGAGGCAACACAAACATGAGCCTCATCCCAAAAATGTAAATACAGAAACCTTGACAATCTAGTCCATGGTAGATTATATCCCTTGCAAATTCAAGTCAGGCAGGCAGTCACATCATTTGAACTTACAAAAATTGGGAATTGTTGGTGCATGTGAAATACGCCCGAAACCCATGCCTTCTTATTTTGAGCTCTCCCGTCCCTTCCTTCCTACATTGATGTTTATTCAATAAAGCTACATACTTCTAAATTGTTAAATAGGCTGCCGTTGGACTCTAAACTGTCGTTCTGTTTCAATCCACTAGGCACTTCGACTTTTTGCTCTTTAATCACCTGCGTGCATTGAAGTTTCATTGAATAATTTTGACATCATCGGATACACATCTGTTGTGTTGAGAGGCATCTGGGAGCTGTATATTAGCCCGATTATTCTATACTACTCGCTTTTTACATTAAAATAACCATTATTTTGAGTTTGCTGGATCTGCCGTTATGACGACATCTCAGCCCAGTGCAGCCATTGCGGCGGACGACACTGCTTCATCGGCTGAGGCGACCTTGAACGAAGAACAGCTCCAAACGCTATTCCACATTCTTGTTCATAATGAAACCTACGCTGAAATCGCCGCATTTAGCGACCCTAAGGCTATTGCGACAGCCGGTTACCCATTTTCATTTGATGATGATTCCATTGGCGCATCTAGCGGGGATTCAACCGGCGATGCGCCTGGGGTAGTTGGATTTGAAGACGGCCGACCAAGTTCAGACCCGCTTTTACAAATGCTATCGGTCAAGTTTGTGATGCCGATTCCGGGACTTTCCAGCGTACCATCAACTTTCTGGTCTAGATGTGTACAGGGTGTGGTGTCCATGTTCGGTAAGGCTCAGCTATCTGAGAGTTACGACCAAGGTGCTATTGGTAGTCGGCGAACCCTGGCTACAGCGGCGGCTGCTGTTATTGAGGCATTCGGACGTGGATATCTTGGGGGCTTGAAGAAGCTCAAGACAAATGCGCCGTTGTATATACTGCACGACAGCATGTCGGACGATGAAAAGCGTAATTTGAAGTTGGCTCACGATTGGAATGTCTTCATGGAGGATGTCGTCTACGGGGATTTCGTGGACCGGGCAGCCAAAGTATTCGAAACTACAGCAGATATTGAGGGTAACATTCCAATCGTTGAAGGTGCAATTGAATACGCCATTGTGCTGTAAGTCACATTCAATGTTCTTTTTTCAACTTATGTACTTATTAACCGGGTACCTGCAGGATTGCCACGTTTCTTCATCGGGCGTTTGTAGTTTCCCCTGAGGGGCCATATGTTGTTGAGTTGATCAACACGGCGAACAATTTGGTGCCATACTCATTAGTAAGACAAACTCTAAAAGTCGGCAATGCTGCCACTATGATCAGTGCGATTGCTAGACTATTGTTGTCAAAACTTAGTCTCGGATCGGTGTCAAACTGGCTTGGATTGACCAGCAAGGCTGAAGAAGGTCAAAATTTGTTACAAAGGTAAGCCACTCGGGTGCGCATATAAATCGCCATGTAATATTTACACTAACAACATTTAGAATCATAAGCACTGTTATGCTATGGGACAGTGGCCAGGCGCGTCGTATTGTTAATGACGTCACGCATCTTGCTCAAACGAAGAACTACTACGGAGAGTGGGTCTGGAAAGAGAAGGAGACCGACTCCCAGCTTATAAAGAGGCGCCATATAGAGATTCTTGATGAATTCATGGATAGATATGGCGAGCTCAACGATGAGGTCCGGCAGATGAGCCAAGATCATTCGATTTCAATTGTTCAAGCCATTCTTCGTCGCTTGGATTCGGATATTGGCAAGGTGGAGCTTTCCAATGAAAGCAATGAGCTTCTGATGCGTTATTACGGAGCTAAGTTGATGCTTCGTGATCGTGAGAAGATTGTTGCCATTCTGTGCAACTCAAGCCCGGATGTAGTGACGGAGGCCGTTCGCGATGCCCTCAATGCTTATGACCCAGTCATTCGCCAGTTGCACAATAGAGTTGACCTGACAAGCCATGTGACGGCGATGGAGAATTTTGTGGGCGATTTCTTGGCAACATCGAACGCTAAGAAAACAAACAAAACAGTCCCGAGTATTCAGAACTATGTTGACTTATTGATGAAACATCGCAAGTCACTGTACAACTGGATTCATGACGCATTGCGAGAGTGTCCCGAGTTAGGCAAAATTTATGCTGACTATCTCAAATCAATGGTGGCTGAGTTTAGAGAGAAGCGGTGTGGTGAATCGTTTGATATCTACGACAAACTACGCTCATCGATTGATGAATTGTCTGATAGTGAGAAAACGGAGCTCGCTGCCATTTTAGATGAGTACTTGCAGTATTTGGTTAAAGTCAGTAACCCCAGTTACTCCTCGGTTGATCTCTCAAAAATGTCTAGTCAGGAGATTATTGAACTCATTGGTGGACCAGCGGTGTACATGGCGTCATGGCAAGCACTGCTGGACAAGAGCAAGATTACGCCGGCTACAGCGGCAGGCGCACTGAGGACTGGGCGGGAAGTTTATCTGAAGCCAATGTCTCGTCGGACAAGAGTCGTCGTGGATAGTAACGGGCTAGTGAAGGATGGGTCGCCGGGGAATTCACCTTCGCGGATGGCCACCATGACGAGTAACCCGACGTTGTCATTCCCGTTGGAACCAGATACACAGCGGGTAACAGAACTTTTGGGTACCAAATTCCGCAAAATACTGGAGGCTGAGGCTTTGCGGACAGTAAAGGCAGTTCCGGCACAGAAGATCTGAAGGGAGTCGGTTAGATGGCGATGAATTAATGATAATGAAATATACATACTTTTGATACTGATTATTAACCCTAAATTCTGTTATACTGTATCATTGCCTCGTGTGCTTCGTAATCCTTTCCGCTCCGCCCTCCATGGCGGTTCCTGGATTATGCACTCGCCGGCCAAAGCACAGACCAAAAATGGAAACCACAGGGAATTTCGAGGCGGGAGGTGGCGCTTTGGCGGGGATGACAGGCTTAGGTAGAATGGGATTCGGCAACAACATACGCAACGTGTTCGCTCAGGTATCAACGTTGAGTTTCCGTGTACATAAATACAAAGCCTTGTATCACGTTGTTTTATAGGTTCGACGCTTTCGAACTAGTGGTGATTTTGAACTTTGAGTTTTACCTTCATTTTAGGTTGTACTGTAATCTTCTGGCAGGATTACAGGGCTTTGTTTACTGTCTCAAGGGCTTCATTTAGACACATTCAGCATATCAAGATTTGGGCAGCTATGAGATCGTGGACAGGGTTTTTGGTGGTTACCACAGCGGTAACGGGAGTCGTGGTCGGAGACAAGGCTTCCGCTTCCGCGCAGATTGAGGCTTTGAACAACCAGAGTCTTTTTTGGGGTCCATACAAGCCAAATCTCTACTTCGGTGCTCGGCCGAGAGTGGCTAAGAGTTTATGGACGGGACTGCAGTGGTCTAATGCCAATCAATATGAATCGCTGAACAAAGGTTTGATAGGTCAGACTTGAGACATAGTAGATTTTGAACTAACTCTGTATTCAGGATACCGGTACACGTGTGAACAGCATGAACAAATGTCTGGTTACGGATGGGAGGAGTATGATGTCCGTGATGGTGGTTCACAAATCATCCACGATGACACCAACCAGATTGATATCACAACTACTTTTATCAAGGTTCCCGGTGGTGAGAATGGTGGTAGTTGGGCTGTTCGTGTCAAGGGTACGCCGTATGAGAATGCGCCAGATGATCTTATCACTCTTTTGAGCTTTTACATTGCACAGGAGGATGACGGTCATCTTGAGGTTGGCACATTGGGCGATATTCATGGTGTCTCTGAAGACGTTATCTTTGTTGGTAAGTCGCCCAGTCTGGGCGATTACAAGATAGTCATCACCGGTGGTGAAGGTGACCACCCAGAGAGTGGACACCAATTGGAAGAGCGTCGTAAGGGTGACCGGACAAGCATCATTTCTATGCAAGTTCCACCGGAGCATTTGTGGCACGGTCGCCAGGTTGCATACAAGACTATGGGCGATGCAGTCAAGTGGGTGACTGAGAACTACGAAATTGAGAAGAACCCACCTCCGCCATTCCTGGCGTACCTGGCCAACCACTCTCCTGGAGCGGGCAATGCCCATCTTGTGCAGAAAGTATTCCAGGGCGAGTTTGAGTTTGACTTTATCTTCAACTCGGAGAGCAACCCCAAGGTTATTGATGACGACGTCATTGACAAGAAGATTGCTGAGAACAGTGTCAAGTACACTGAGCGCTACGACAAGCTATTCAAGCCCGTTGCCCCTTTCGATAGCCCCGAGTACGCTAAGTTTGGTAAGAGCATGTTGTCTAACCTTTTGGGTGGTATTGGTTACTTCAACGGTGATCAACTCATTGATCGGTCTTATGCACGCGAGTACCTTGAGGAGAATGAGGGCTTCTGGGAGGATGCGCAGGCCGCCCGGGAACGTCATGCTGAGCAGCGTGAGGGCCCGTATGAGCTGTTCACCAGTATTCCCTCGCGTCCGTTCTTCCCTCGCGGTTTTCTTTGGGATGAGGGTTTCCACCTGATTCCTGTGGCTGATTGGGATATGGACTTGACTCTTGACATTGTCCGGAGTTGGTTTAAAACTATTGACAAGGATGGCTGGATTCCCCGTGAGCAGATTCTCGGCGATGAGCCCCGCTCCAAGGTGCCCGCTGAGTTCCAGGTTCAGTACCCCCACTACGCCAACCCGCCTACCCTGTTCCTGATTGTTGAGACGTTTATGAACCGTCTGCGGGCTGGTGGTATCTCCAAGAACGACAAGCCTGTCACTGCTGAGACCTTGGGCCAGGCGTACCTTGAGTACCCTGAGGCTGGTCTTGAGTTTGTTCAAGAAGTGTACCCTCTTCTCCGCCGCCAGTACGATTGGTTCCGCAAGACCCAGAAGGGTGATTTGAAGACCTTTGATCGTGATGGTGCCAACTCTGTTGAAGGTTACCGCTGGAGAGGTCGTACTGAGACGCACTGCCTCACCTCTGGTCTTGATGATTACCCGCGCCCTCAGCCTCCTCACACTGGTGAGCTCCACGTCGATCTCATCTCGTGGGTCGGTCTGATGGCCAAGTCGCTCCACAGCATTGCTGATTCTCTCGGTCTCGAGGAAGATGCTGCGCTTTTCAAGAAGCAGCTCAAGGATATCCAGGGCAACATTGACAGTCTCCATTGGTCGCGCAAGGCTGGTTGCTTCTGCGATGCCACTATTGATGAGTTCGATGAGCACACGCTTGTCTGCCACCGTGGATACATTTCTCTTTTCCCCTTCCTTGTTGGTCTGATGGATCCTAAGGATGCCAAGATTGACCGCCTTCTCGACCTGATGGAGGATCCTGATCACCTGTGGACCCCCCACGGTCTGCGCTCTCTGTCGGCTAGCGATGAGTTCTACGGTACTGCCGAGAACTACTGGCGTAGCCCAATCTGGATCAACATCAACTACATGGCTATTTCCCGCTTGTACGATCTCGCGAGTGTTGAGGGGCCTCATCGCCAGCGGGCTGGTGCACTTTACGCTAAACTGCGTGAGGGTGTCGTCAGCACTGTGTACAAGTCATGGAAGGAGACTGGCTTCGCTTGGGAGCAGTATGACCCTGAGACTGGTCGTGGTCAGCGGACTCAGCACTTTACCGGCTGGACTTCCTTAGTTGTGAAGATCATGGCTATGGGAATGCCCGAAGGTTACGTTGCTGATGCTAAGACCGAGGCCGGACATGACGAGCTGTAAGAGGAAATATTATGCGGCTGTTATTGTATATTGAGATGTTTGATGTGAGGGCGTAGAAACTTTCCGAATAAAACATAGTCTGTTATTGTCATTATGAAGTAGAAATTAGAATTTTGTCATGTCGCACGGCTGATTTTAATTAGCAGGCTGGATGTAATTGTTTTTTGCTAATTGTCAATTGTACATTGTGACTTATTGATTGGATATGTGCCGTTGTATGCAGAAAGTCACGGCTAAGGAGGCAAAGGCATGACATGTGCATTCACGCCGTAGATTACGTACATGCGTCATCCCACAAAGCGACAACAACTTCGGTGAAGGGTGATATGGAATGGTATAAACACCAACCGGAAGCTGCGATATTCGGTACCAAATCAGCATCACTGTGCTACATCAGAGCTCAAGTTTATATTCACATCCGGACTATCTTTCCAAAGCAACAATATACTACGTCTGATTCACACTATCACCGCCTAACTTTATATCAAGAATTTCACGAAATGCCCCGCTCCCAAAATCCTCGGCAACCCCCGGTTCTCCGCGAGGTGCTTCCACGACAAGGGAACATGCGACCAGTCCGCGGCGAACCTATCCTCCACGAATCCGATTTTACCAGCAACCGACCTGCACAAGCTCAGCCGTTAGGCCCGCGTCTGTAACGAGACCTCTACTTTCTTTGGCTGGATTATGATCACTTTCCGACACAAAATCTAAACTTGTGTCAGTTACGGCCCGCGCCCTCGTCATCAATCATACTTAAAACTTAGACTTACTTTTCAAATATAACCCCCAATACCTCTTCTACATCTAAACCTTCCCCTCTGCCAGTGATCTTTGCCAGACAGGATGCAGCGAACCTCAAATGTTCTGCTGCAATTACAATGTCCCCTTCAGCTTGTGAATCGCTTGCAGGAGCTGCAAGTTCAAGGAAGTCGTTGAGATGTGTGCGACATTTTGTCAGGAGTAGCTGTTGACGCGCAGTGACACCCAGAGTATCTTCTATGGCTTCGGGCATGCTAGTTAAAGATTGAAAAAGTGTTGTGAGATGGGTAGTTAAATGGTGAATGTTTCCCGGGTCTAAAGTAGTAGGTACAGAGGCGACTGGTTCGCAAGAAATAGGAATTGGAGCGGGAAGAGTAGAGTGTTTTAAGAGGAGTTCTTGGTGAAAGTTGGACAGTATCGACGGTAATTCGGCCGGTTGTACTCTGTCAGTCTTGTTGACAACCACCAGGGCCGCCTTCGCCTTTGCCGCCAAATCCACTGTTTCCGCATCGTAGGCTACTTGCCAATTGCCCTCTGTACCATGAACACTAGCCATGACGACGACCACATCAGCATCTTCTGCTTTTCCTCTTGCTCGCCGGATCCCCTCCATCTCAACTTTTCCGATCTTTTCGCCTTGCGCAGCAGTTCTGAACCCAGCTGTATCGGCAAATGAACACAAGAACCCTCGGATATCAAGACTGGCCTCGACTACGTCGCGGGTTGTCCCCGCCTCGTCGGAAACAATTGAGGCCTCTCGACCAACTATAATGTTCATTAAGGAGCTTTTTCCTACATTGGCTGGGCCTACGAGAGCAATCTTGATTCCGCGACGAAGAAGTTCTCCTCTTTGACTTCCAAGTTCATGATCACTGATGGAAGCTACTAGTTGGCGAACATATTTGGCCACATTTCCTAGTAACTCTATTGGTGATTCATCAAAATGCTGATCCTCAGAGAAATCAATTAACGCTTCCAACTCTCCTCTTGCCTCAAGTAATTGTCTTCTCCACAGCTCGTATCGTTTGCCTAACTTCCCTCCGGCTCCTCGTGCCGCTACAACTCTTTGCTTCTCTGTCTCTGCTGATAAAGTATCAGCTAAGGCCTCTACCTGGGCCAGATCTACCCTTCCATTCATGAACCCTCTTCGTGTAAACTCTCCTGCCTCGGCATACCGGACTCCCGGTGCACATTGTGGAATCGCCGCCAGTACTGCTTTAACTGTAGCTGTACCACCATGAACATGTAACTCAACTACATCTTCACCAGTGAAAGTAGCTGGAGCAGGAAAAGAAAGAATTAAAGCAGATGGGTCAAGAATGGATGAGCGGGAGGTAGACCGAGGATCGTAA
Organism: Huntiella omanensis; assembly: GCA_000833645.1. Classification (NCBI taxonomy): domain Eukaryota; kingdom Fungi; phylum Ascomycota; class Sordariomycetes; order Microascales; family Ceratocystidaceae; genus Huntiella; species Huntiella omanensis. The sequence goes on along the minus strand of JSUI01006523.1, from coordinate 83,032 downwards.
AGAGTTCGGATGGTAGCTATCCGCGGACGAGGTGGGGGGCGTGACGGCGTTAGAGCACGAGTGACTTCAGTGGCATTAGGACCAGAAATTCGGATTATAGCAATCCCCGCTCGGCCTGTAGCCGTAGAAAGAGCATAGATGGTCTCGGAATGATGCGGTTCAGTCGGAATCGGCCTACTCGTGGATGCGCTATGGACAGACCGGGAATACCCGTTTGCAATTGTCGAAGTGTATACAAGGCGAGATAACAAAGCGGGCTGACCTGCAGCTCGCTGGGCAAAAGTGCGCCACGCTTGGATTGACAATTGCCTATTCATATCGACATGTGTCAGACACCTTCCTGACCGACCTGTGTACCGGCACGCCTCATAACAAATCTCATATTCACTTAACCCTGTCCTACGTGACCCTCAAATCGGCTGCTAGTCCGGTAGCCAATCCAAAGTCGTCCAAACCAAACCAGCTTTGAGTAGCATCCATGTCAAGTGGACCCCGCTATTCCTTTACCCCCCCAAGACCCCTGTAAATGCGCTGGCAGAACCTCGGATAATGCAATGGCAAGGATATTTCTGCCGGGTGATAGCTTGGGCGGTCAAAAAAAAATCAGATTTTCTGTACTGGAGGTTCTGGAAGTTGGTTGCGCCTGCCACTCAAGGAAGACGAAGTTGTCTTTTGGCGATTCTGACTTTTCCATCTTGTTCCTTATTTGACCATTGATAGGACTGTTCAAGATGGCGTCCGACGAGATTGTGTGGCAGATTATTAACCAGCAGTTCTGCGCTTTCAAGTTAAAGTAAGTTAACTTGGCTACACCTAACATTTTGATATCGCCACCGATAATCGTACTAACATGTAGTTACTATAAAGAACCGACAAGAATCAAACGTTCTGTCGTAGTGCCGACAATGTTACCGGTCTCTGCAACCGTCAGTCGTGCCCTCTGGCCAACTCTCGCTATGCCACCGTCCGCCAACACCCCGAAAAGGACACTCTCTACCTTTACATGAAGACGGTCGAACGTGCCGCCTACCCAAACCGTCTGTGGGAAAAGATCAAGCTTTCTAACAACTATGAGAAGGCTCTTCAGCAGCTTGATGAGCGGTTGATATACTGGCCCAAGTTCCTCATTCACAAATGCAAGCAACGTCTTACCCGTCTCAAGCAGGTGCAGATTCGCTCGCGCAGAATCGCGGCCGAAGAGGAGCGTCTGGGTGAGAAGCTAGTACCCAAGCTGGCGCCCAAGGTGCGCCACCGTGAGGCGGCCCGTGAAAAGAAGGCCGAGGCTGCCGCGAAGCTGGAGAGATCTATTGAGCGGGAGCTTCTTCAAAGATTGCGGACGGGTGCCTATGGTGACCAGCCACTCAACGTCAGTGAGGCCATCTGGAAGAAGGTGCTCTCGGCTATGGAGAAGGAAGGCAAGGCTCATCGTGACGAGGATATGGATGAGGGCATTGAGAGTGATGAGGAGCGTGAGGCTGATGACCTGGAGGAGGAGGAGGAGGACCTTGAGAAGGATGTTCAATACGTTGAGGACGTTGAGGAGTCTGATGATGATGGCGACCTTGACGAGCTTGAGGACTGGCTCGAGTCCGAAGATGAAGAGGAGGAGGAGGAGGATGAAGAGTCGGATGATGAGGAGGGCGGCGATAAGACGGGTGCCAAGCGGAAGCGTGGCCGCGCCGTCAAGATGAACAAGGATCGTCTCAAGCAGCGCCGTCTCGAGGAACAGAAGCGTCCCAAGATTGCCCAGGAGATTACCTGGTAAACAGACAGCTGTCTGCGTTTTCTTCCGTCATAGAGTCTTGTTGGTCTTGTTGGTCTTGTCGTTTTTTGGCTTGTTGTTTTACTGCATTATACCTGTCTTTGATAGCGGTGTCTTGGTCGCCCTCTCGCGATAGACGGGGATCGCCGATAGACGCATTTTGTGTTTCTGTGGTTTTGCTTTTTTGTATACTTCATGTTTATGGCGAACCGGATTGGAAAAAAAATAAACGGGATAATAGTTTATACATACATTGTATATCATTACATCATTTGTCTTGCTATAATGTCATTTGCTCCCCCACTAAGTAATAATGATCTCCTTTATCGCCCTGACCGCCTTCCCTTTCTTCCTGTATATCGCATTTTGCCCTTGCCATTTTGTTTACCGACCCTAACTTAGCCGTCTACTGACTGGTTCGGTCGCTGTAAAAAGGGAGTCAGTGTCACTACTCGTTTGGCTCGAGTGCACCAGTGCTCTCCCGAAACACCAACAATTGAAACCTGTAACCGCATACGACGGCTTTTTTTTTGCTTTGCGACTCCTTTTCTCCTACCGTTTTAGATTCCATTTGCCTCCAATTCGTTCTCATTTCTTGTTCATTGGAGGCAATTAATTTGTTCCTTGTATTTCTGATCTAGTCACGTTCTGGAAGCTGCTGGATCTTGAAATTGGCCGCTGGTTTCTCTTGTGCCTTTTATAACTCTGAAGAAGCTTGTTTTGAACGTTGCATCATTCGGCCGACTGTTTGCTGCGGCTAGTGACCTTTTTTAACATTCTTACACCGGCGCATCCTCTTTTACTTTGATCTGAACGACACTCACCGACTCTACATAATATCGTCCTGATTTATCCACCAACATTCTCGACTCAAAACGTTACCGACTCACACGTGCACTACATACACCGCTACATAATCGCCAATCATGGGTTCATGGTACAACAATCTCATCAGCAAGACCAGCAATGGCATTCGTGGCTTCCTCCAAGCCGAGGCCGACGGTGACACGGAAGATGACACCCACGTTTGCCGCGTTCTTCGCTCCTACTACACCGAGAAGCATCGCGCTTTTCCTGGATGGCTTCCCCCAGATCCTCACGCCCCTCCGCCACCCCCTCCGCCAACTCTGAATACCATTGGGTCCGGTTATGGCGGTCTCGGAGGTGCCGGTGCTGGCGCTGGAGCTGGTCGCGGTGGACTCAAGTCGCTTTGGGATACCCCGGGAGCGGGTCAGCAAGCGCCTGCCCAACCGACTAGCTTGCGGCAGGGCGGTGGACGGCCTGGATTTGGCGCACAAGGATCCAGTATGAGAGGGTCTCCATTCGCAGCGCAACCAACACAGCAAGGAAATATGGGTGGTGGAGATGGCCGGCCGGTACCGGTGAAACAGGGCAGTTATTCGCGAGACCCGGGTACAGGCGGTGGTGGCAATTCGGCGCAGGATCGTTTGAAACAAAGACTTTGGGGTGGCGGTACTAGAACAGCAAGTCCGCAGAGTACCGGAGGACCATTCCAGCCGCCGCAGCAACAAGCTCCGCCGCCGCAACAGCAAAGACAGTACAGCGCGTACAGTGCGGGCGCTTCCAATGGCGGCGGCGGTGGTGGTGGATATGGTCAACAACAGCAACAGCAAGACTATGGACGGGGAGGTCGACAGGGACTACCGAATGGACCGAGAGGGGGTGGACTGCCGAGCGGACCACGGATGCGGGGATAAGGATTATGCTGGTTTACTGAGAACGTGGAAGTTATTTAATAGGATGCGGTCTGAGTTGTTTGCTTGCGTTGTCATTTTTGCATACATTCCTCTTTTTGTTTATAGCATAGACTGTTTATATGCATTTCGCCATTTACAAGCTGACTTAAGCACACGATGAACTTTATTTCATGTGACGGAGCAATTATCTGGTTTTCAACCCTACTATACCGATGTATGCAGGGTTATATTGACGGCAAACCGCAGTGTGGTATTCGGGCTTGGGAGTGGCTCAAGACGAAATGTCCCATGACGAGTAATTTTTTTGTTTGTCCAGTGAACACGGCATTTAGTAACCTTGAAGCCCTGTTCTGTATTCCAAGTTGAATCAGCTGCTATAAAAGCTAGTCACAATATATAGTGGCTGATAACCGTTTTGAAACTACGCCTCGAGAAACCTAAGTTGCCTGGATTTAGTGGGAGGCCGCTGACCTCATTAGGATATACTGCAGCCTATTTTGGGGATTGAAAGACGACCAGTAAGCCAAGACAAATCACGCGCCGTTTCCGTCTTTTCAATTTCTCTCCCTTCTTTGCTGAGTTAACGGCATATATCGCCTTTTATTCTTCAAATCAACATTCAGTATCATGGCGACAAAGAAAGATGTCTCCCCGGTAGGGAGTTTTTATGCTATCAGTGATGAGGAGGATGGTTATGATACAGTTGCGCCCAGTCAACCGGCTAGAGGGGTTAAGCTGATCAGAGCAAAGAGCAAGGTAAGTCGGGATATGACGTCACTGGCGCATCCCCATCAAAAGACGTAACTAACGACTATTGGGTTTACAGGTTTATATGCACCCAACGCCACAGGCTGCCGATAATGTCCCGGGATATATTGCCTTGCTCCAGCAAAAGTCGGCTCCAGTAGATCCAGTGGCTGGCTCATCGTCGGCTGCCGATGCGACCTCTAAACCACCCAGTTCCGATTATCTGTTTGCTTGGGTACCTGAATCATCTTTGGGTGACTTCAGAGAATCTTATCACAAAGTCGACATGGCCGATGATGGCCCAACATTTAGTTATCTAGTTACCCCGCCGCGCATCGTCACAGATCATCCCAGCATAGTTGGGCAATCTGCGTTCGCAATTCCATTAAGTGCAGTATATTCCGTGACTGTTAGACAACCACGGGCGGGTTTGTGGCACGGATCTATCATTATCAACACCCGCGCAGGCAAGAGCTTTCCGGCGCTTTTCTTCCATGATAATGAATGTCTGAGTACCACACAGCAAAGGAAGAAGCGCACAAAGGATAACTTCGAGGTGTTTGGCCATGGCGGTCACCTCTTTTGGGGTGGAGATGAGGTGATTAGATGGCTCAATGATATTGTACATGTAGAGCGTGCGACTTCAGATCCCAATATCCATCTCATTGAGCCGACTGATGATGATCTATTCATTTTCAACAAGGATACAAAGAAGAACAAAAAGACTGCTGCTGAGGAGGCTGCGGATAGGCAGTTTGAGCCCATCATCAAATTTGTTTCTCAGCAAGGCTGGAATATGCTGGCACAGTTCAGTCGTGTCACAAATTTTGCGAGACGTACCGGACAAGCCATTCTTGATGACCCGAGAACACCAAATCAGGTGAAGCGATTAGTCGCCAATCCTGACATACAGACTCTGCAAGATGAGTACGACAGTGCCCGCATTTATCTAGCGCGCTGGGCCATGACTGTGGCTGAACACAGTGAACGGGACAAAAGGCGACGTATCTGGACGGCCAAGGACGTGCAAGATCTAGAGCGGACAGAGCTTGGCGATTTTGAACTACTCAGCGGGGTAAGCGGGTTGTCATTTGCTGACCGGAGACAACCCGTTACCATCGAAGAGTGGGATAGTTTCTTTGACCCCGTCTCGGGAAGCTTGGCAAAAACGATTGACGAGGTCAAAGAGAGGATCTTCCACGGAGGGTTCGATGCCGAGGATGGAGTTCGCAAAGAGGCATGGCCATTTATCATGGGTGTTTACCCGTGGTACAGTACGACGGACGAGCGCAAAGCACAGTTGGCATCCTTACGGGACGACTACCACCGCCTCAAGCAGGGATGGTGGGAACGGCTCGACGGACTCGGCGGTGAAAGTGAAGAAGGAGAATGGTGGCGCGAACAGAGGAATAGAATTGGTAAGTCTTACCTTGCATCACTCACCGGAAGTAAGGCTAACATGATCTGCGACATTTAGAGAAGGATGTTCACCGGACGGACCGTAACGTAGCCATTTTCCACGGCGACGATATTCCACACCCGGATCCCAAGTCTCCGTTTGCAGATGTCGGAACTAACTTACACTTGGAACAGCTAAAGGAGCTTTTGTTGACGTACAATGAGTACAACAAAGATCTCGGCTACGTTCAAGGAATGTCTGATCTTCTAGCACCTGTATACGCGGTGATTCAGGACGATGCGCTTGCATTTTGGTGCTTCAAGGGGTTCATGGACCGAATGGAGCGAAACTTCCTCAAGGACCAATCGGGAATGCGCACACAGTTGGTTACACTGGATCAACTCGTGCATTTCATGGATCCCAAGTTATATGATCACTTGCAGAAAGCCGACAGTACCAACTTCTTCTTTTTCTTCCGCATGTTGCTTGTTTGGTTTAAGCGAGANTCATGGACCGAATGGAGCGAAACTTCCTCAAGGACCAATCGGGAATGCGCACACAGTTGGTTACACTGGATCAACTCGTGCATTTCATGGATCCCAAGTTATATGATCACTTGCAGAAAGCCGACAGCACCAACTTCTTCTTCTTCTTCCGCATGTTGCTTGTTTGGTTTAAGCGAGAGTTTGAGTGGGAGGATAATTTGAGGCTATGGGAAGCGCTGTGGACGGACTATCTGACAAACAGCTTCCACCTTTTCTTGGCGCTAGCGATTCTAGAGAAGCACCGTGATGTTATCATGAACCACCTTACAGCGTTTGACGAGGTGCTCAAGTACAGTAAGTTACATCCACTAAATCCATGGGTGGCCTGTCCTGGATACACGGACAGACAAACGGTTGGACTCGACGCCAATGAAACAAAAGCGCTAACATTTTCCTTTTTAGTGAACGAGCTTTCCTGCACCATGGACCTTAACGATTTGCTCGTGCGCGCCGAAACACTGTTCAACAAGTTTCACCGCATGGTCGACGCTGTTGACAAAAAGTCCAGCTTTCCAAAACCACCGACTTCCCCGACATCCACGGCATCAACCGCCGGAGCAAAGGGCAAGGACAAGGCCGAACAAGTTGTTACGCCCGAGCTGAGGAAACTGCTTAGTCGCAACGTTGAGGCGTTTTATGTGTCGGCCAGTAAGAGGAAGGAATTGGCGAAGTGACTCGAGCGGTTCTTGGAAGGGTTTCTTGAGCGGCAGCATGAGGTCTGGGAAGCTTGCGGTTAGATGTTGGAGAAAGGTGAAGGATTCTATGCAGATATTGTGTGGAGGTTGGTTGATTGCGCAGGTTTTAGGCCATAGGGATCTATGTTTTGTCTTTTGTTTCTGTCAATATCCCGGTTTGTTTGAATCTAAAACATTGTACCATATGCCATTTGATACACGCAATCCATACCTTAACCCTAGCATTTTGTGATGCCCCGCTGTGGAGTCTCTTTAAACTATGGCCGGTCATTTCCCCATGAAATCCGTTGATGACCGTCGCCTCTACCGAGATCCATGACAGAGTCACCTCCGACCCGGCGATGAATGACTCCCCACAAGACTCTAGCATCTTCTTATTGACGACAATATATCTTAGGGTTAAATCAGTGTATGTACCACGGTGTCTTTGCTTTCCCCGTGATTTTGATAAACCTCAACTACCGTATTGGGATTTGAACAAGGCGGACAACGGGGGACCTAGCTCTCACCTATCATGTAGCGTACGGACCGGGTCTTTGTCCTGCATATGCACGAGCAAAAGAAATGCGAAGTATAAGCAGGTACGCGCATAGAATGTAAGTAGCCCGAGAGGATGGAAAAGCTCCGCTGGTTGGTAAATGTCGGGTTTACATTCCGGGTGGCATTGACAAAAGCCGCAATTTTATAGCCGCTTTGATTCGCCGGGGCGCCGTTTGGAGAAGACGCGGGAAGATGAGGCGAGACGACCACGGGGTCTGAAGACTGGGGGACCGTCGGGAGAGGACCACGGGGTGGAAGTTGCAGCCGATGAGGCGGACCGTGGGGGGGAAAGAGCACAGACGAGGTCGTGTCCCCCTCCCTGGTGGCGGGGTTGGATGCCAGACAACAGACAGACAGACACACACAGGAAGAGAATTGGTCCGTCACCATGGATAGCTTCATAGCTCCGGAGGGGAAGGAGGCGGGAAGGGCATGAGGGGAAAGGGAGACGCAGCTCACTCACCGTTGAATGAATTAGGGTGTTTTCGTTTCCAACGTCGGGTGTATGAGTTTCTAGAAGATTTAGTCTAAGCGGGTTTGGGCCACCTTACTTTCTCCCCCGGGGGGCCGCTAAAGCTGGTGTGAATTTTTTACAAATCCAGTGGCCTAGGTTTCTAAATAGGCTCTGAAAAGGAATTTGACTAACAAGGGATCCATTTCTGTTTTAATCGTGCCTTTTCCTCGTCTTCAAACGGCTCTTTCCTGTTTCTTCTTTCTCATCTTCCATCTTCATCACACTTATTCTACATTTACCTATTCCTATACTTGTCTAGTTACACACTGTCAAGTCTTGTTTATACCTGCCTTCTTTGACACATAGTCTCTATAACACAACATCTCGAGTCTCACAGGCTTCAACAGCAACGGCCACAAGCAGACTACAGTATATACCAACCGAAAGGTTAACAATACTTCAACACATCACATACATTCAAACCTCCTTCACAATGTCCAAAGCTCACATTCTCACTTTCACTTGCCCCGACAAGCCGGGTATTGTGCACGCCGTCACGCGCATCTTTGCCACCAACAACCTCAACATTCTCAACCTCCAGCAATTCTCCGATCCCATCTCCAACCGCTTCTTCATGCGCGTACAGTTTGGTCCCACCGAGTCGACTGAGACTCTCCGCCCCCAGTTCGACTCGCTTGCTGCCGATTACCAGATGGACTACGACTTGCGGCCAGTCGCCCAAAAGCTCCGCACTCTCATCATGGTGTCCAAGATCGGTCACTGCCTCAACGATCTTCTCTTCCGCGCTTCCTCTGGAAAGCTCCCCATTGAGATCCCCTGCATCGTGTCAAACCACCCCACGTATGCCAGTCTTGCTGCCCACCATGGCATTGAGTTCCACCACATTCCCGTGAACAAGGATACCAAGGAGTGGCAAGAGAACCAGATTCTCGACCTCGTTCGCAAGCACAACATTGAGCTCGTCGTTTTGGCTCGGTACATGCAGGTTCTCTCGCCTAAGTTGTGCCAGGTCATGAGCGGCCGCATCATTAACATCCACCACTCCTTCCTGCCTTCGTTCAAGGGTGCCAAGCCGTACCACCAGGCTTATGAGCGTGGTGTCAAGATTATTGGTGCTACGGCGCACTTCGTCACGGCAGATCTGGATGAGGGGCCGATCATTGAACAGCGGGTGGCGCGTGTTGACCATGCGACGAGCCCAGAGCAACTGGTTTCTGAGGGTTCTAATGTAGAGAGTCAAGTGTTGGCTGCGGCAGTCCAGTGGTACGCAGAGCGTAAGGTCTTCCTCAACGGGAACAAGACGGTCGTATTTTAGAGCGGGTTCATGAAAAGGGTGGGTTCTGGTTAGGGAGGGTAATATCCTCTTGTTTTTTGTTCAATACACTAAGTTGTAATCTCATGATACATATGTAAATTTGCATTCATCTTCTAATGACCTCATTGTGCCCGTTGCTAACCGGCCGTCGGTATCCGTCTCCGATGTCGCGAATATGACATGATGGTGGAGCCCATTGGCTTAGCGCATGTGATACCATTCCGACGCCTGTATGTATACCCTGCAGAAAACATGTCAAAGGACTGCCGCAAGGGTTCTATAGAACGCCGGGCGATATCACATGAGAACGATGGCATGATATCTTAGTCGTACTCGTTTTTGTATTTGGCTTTTCTTTCGGATATGCCAATGCAGGCACGACATCGGAACCCGTCCTACTTAATGACTAGGCTGTAGATGCAACGTAGACTCCTCTAAACGAGACAACAAGAATACTACTCCGGTCCACAAAGCCCACCAACTAAGTCATCCAAATCCAAACCATCCCAATTCGTTAATTGCCCCTGGTTCTCTAATCCTCGGTGTGACCTGAGAACCCACTCCCACCATCATCCTCTTATCTTATCTTTTTCACCGAACAACCCACTGTAACAATCGATCATTTTCACCGCCTAAATGTTTCTGCCGTCAAAATAACTTTTTTCCCAAGCCATCCTAATCAAGACACCGCCCGCGTCCCCTTCGCACCGCCAGCCCGCCAAAATTTTATCCCAAGCCGCAATTACCTGTTACTATCTTTTATCAAAACTAGCTCATCTCCACCTTGATTTCCATCACCAAAGTCACCCGAAATACCACCAAATACACCGCCACTATGCATTTGATGTACACTCTGGATAACGAGGGCAAGCGCCTTTACACCCTCAAGAAGATTGTTGACGGCCATGTTACCAAGTCTGCGCACCCCGCTCGCTTCTCCCCCGATGACAAGTGGTCGCGCCAGCGCGTTACTCTGAAGCGCCGTTTCGGTCTCCTCATGACGCAGCAGGGTGAGTTTTGATGATTCCTAATACCACATCGAAAGATGGCTTTCGGGTCATGTCGGGTGGTTCATCTGTTGATGGGTTGATCTTGTACTAATCAGTTTGTGGCAAATAGATGACAAGAGCAAGTTCAGCGTTATCTCCAAGTAGATACTGTACGACTCCATAACCTGTTTTCATTTTCAGAGACCACGAGATGTCCTCGGCCCTGGCGGTGTCGTCGTTGTCAGTGATGCCAATTTACTTGGCAGCCATTTGATCTCCATGGCTGATACCGTCTTGCCACATCTTGGAAAATTCGACATGCCATGAAAACCTCACAGTTTGAGGACCTTTGTTTTGCCGAGGATGTGTTCGCGATTCTCATTTTTGGGTCATTGTTTTGTTTTGTGCTGGGAATTCCCGTTGCAATACCATTGGAGTTGGAGTTTGATTATTTCGTCTGTTTTTGGATGGCTTGTCTAAGAGGCCTTGGATCAATCAAAAGAAATCATGAACATAAAGCATACATATCTTCTCTTCTTCACATTATATCTTCGTGTTCAATGTATACAGAAAGCAATACTTTTATTAACCAACCCAAACCTATGACCCAATGATATAAAAGACCCAAACAAGTAAATCAGTTTCTCCGCTTTCTGGAGTTAACGTTGCGACCCGCACCAACGCGAACCCGACCAGTGGGGTTCTTTCTCTCGCCAGTCAAGATAGATGGCAAGTAGTCCTCATCCATGAGATCTCTCTGTCTATTTCTCTGTCTCTCCTGGTTCGCCTTGACATACTCCTTCTGGTCCTCGGCGAGGATCAGTTGACGACCCCACCCCTTGTGACCACCGTGTGTAACGTTCTTGGGCATCTTGCCGTTAGCGCTACCATGGATAGGCTTGGGGATACTGTAAACGTTTCCTCTGGTATTCCACTGGAAGTTCTTCTTGAGGAACAACTTGAAGGTACCATCGGCGTTGGTTGCGCACGAAGTCCGGATCAAAGTGCTCTGGCCGCAGCGAGGGCAGAACTGCTTGGCCATGTCCTTGGTGGTGGCGAAGCAACCGTGGCAACGGAGGATGTAGGTGCGGACGGTGGTGATGCGATGCATGCCGGAGGACATGATGTGAAGACCAATACGCAGAGCGACGTTCTGCATGGCGAAATCGTTGGTGAGCAGAGCGGCCTCCATGAAGGTGACCTCCTCGGCGGGCATAGAGCCCTTCTCCTGATCCATACGCTTCTTGAGGTTGGAAGGGGTGATCCAGCCACCCTCGTCATCAGACTCCTCAGCGGAAGAGGGAGTAAGGTCGGGCTCATCGTCGAGAGCGGGGGTGGTTTCGGGGACCTCGGTGGTCTCGGCAGGCTTCTCGACATCCTCGACAGTGAGCTTGGACAGCTCAACAACGGGAACTTCGGTAGCGGCCTCTTCGGAAGTAGTCTTAGCCTCCTCCTGGTGTCCCTCGCAGCACTCCTTCTTCTCCTCAACAACCTTCGTCGCTGGTTCATTCTCCTTCTTACCCTGAGGAGCAGCTGATGGCACGTTGGTGCTAGTCAAGCTAGGATCTTTTCTCAATCTCTCATCACCACCATTTCTCTCAACATCCATCTCATAAGCCAAAGCCAAAAGCTGCAAATCCGGCCGACTGAGAACCTCCAAATCACCCGACTTGCGAGCAAACTCGGAAACAAACTTAACACTGGCAGGCTTAGGAGTGCGCAGAGTCAAGAAGGGAATCAGGTTCTGAAGACGCTGGCGGGTGTGAACATCGCGGACCTCGTCAATAACGCTGGGGATAATAACGAGCTGGTGAGCACGGGACATGAGAGTGCTGAATGGAGGGTCGTTCTTAATGAGGGGACCGGTATCGATGATGAGCGAGTGGATGGACTTGGGGGTTTCGGTAGGAGCCGGGACGGGAGCCGCAGCGGCGGCGGTTTCGGTGGACGCCATGATTGCGATTTTTGTGTATGGTTCGGGGTTGGCGAGGTTGGATTGTTCACGTTTTCGTTTTAGTGACGTAGTGGAGGGGTTGTTGGTATTGTGTTTCCGGGATTGAAAGGCGGGGCACAGATAAAGTGAAATTTTAGGCGATGCAAGCACTTAAATCGGAGCAATGGGCGAAATGAAGTAAAGAAATTTTCTGGGTTATTGTAACACAATTTTGAAGTGAATCTGACAATGAATTAGTGGTCTCGCAACTTGATTATCTCGAATAACCTAATGAAAAAGTATCAATTATCTTGATTTTTTTACTTGTTCTTTCATAATGACGTCTGACAAATTCCGAAATTTTCTGTGCTAATTGGTTCACGATAAGATAAGTGCGTATGGTAGGGTTACTGTCATTCCAAAACTAACCCTCGAAACATTATCCCGATTCGGGAACTTGAAACTTCATGATCCATCATGAACATGTCAACTTGTCACACCCATTCACACATGAACTTGTTCCCTTTAAACCCGTATTTTTCATGTGCCACAAGGATATTTACATGATCCAGACATCTCACCAATAATCTTTTCTCATGTTCTTTGTGTAAGATTTTTGTCTACACGAGTGTCTACAATACTTGATACACCCTGACCGGGCGTATCGTCAACTTACATGGGCTTAAACTGGTTAAACTCGATATGGATAAAGTGGTTTCTGAGACCCATTGTACATTTCATCACTAAATAGGGATGTAGCCATACTTTCTGTTGTCAGGCGAGACAGTTTTGCCAGTAGACGCTACGGCCGTCTGATGATACGTCTTCTAGACACTCCCAAGTGAAAGTCTGTTAACATCCGGGCACGAACCGGCACGCACATGATACTACCTCTTGGCTCTACCGTGCAGTCTTCCGGTTTTGACGAATTTCGTCATGGCGACAATGTCCACTGCACGGCACTGATTACAGACACACCCTCGGATTTTGTAATTAAAAGTCATGATCCGACAAACTATTTTCTCACAGTGAGACTCGTACTGCCGACGGAGGGCCGAGAGTAACGGATCAACAAGTTGATAGAACTACGGAGCTGCTATATCCCCCCAATAGATCCCGATGGCATCATCCTTTGCCACAGGAGCCCGAAGAACCTGTTTGGCAGTTCTTCTGGCGGCACTAGATTCGAATAGACCACGTCAGCATGAAGTCCTTTGACCTTGATGGACTACAACGAACAGAATCCTATTGCCACTACGTCCTGCCGTGCGTGGTTTTCTTTGACGGGATCCAGATATCAGGGATCAACAATGGCCAAGTGGGTCCACTATACCCCAGACTCTTCCTATAAGACGGCGATCCTGAAGTGAACCGCCGAAAACAGAGATAACGACAAGTGCAACATACAGACGATGATATGTATGTGTGATTATAGATGAATACAGCCCTGGAGATAATAGACATAGACGCCCCTTACTGCGGTACCGATGTCGATCTCTTGGCGGTGCAGGTAAAAGGATATCTTGGGTGGCAATGGAAGCTTCCATGCGAAGCAAAAAGACCCAGCTCCGCACACAGCATTATAGCAGTATAAACCGTGGATACGTTACTGTAACCTCTGCAGATCCACCATTTTGCAGTACCCGCGACGACAATCATTTTGTCGGTTCTCTGCATGCATGTATTGACCCACCGATTGAAGATCGACCCTTTCTCTCCAGACACCCTACCCATTTCGTGCCATGTACTACTGTTCTGATACTTCAAGGGATGTTTGAGTTGCTGTGGAGAACGGTCCGCTTTCTCATTTCTGTCGGCTACTGGAATTTGGAGGAAACAAGGGAGGGAGACAGCTGCTCGGTTCCTGGAGTTTATAGCGCTTATGGTGTTTGTAAACGCGGGTCTAACATCTTAGTGGTGGTGGGGTAAATACTTTGTTTGTCTTGAGAATGCAAAAGTACAGGGTGAATTAAGAGGAAGAGATGAGGGGCCGGTCGAAGCCGCGATGTCCAAGTAGGAAGGTGTTCGTTGGCAAGTTCGTGACTGTTGTTTCAGACAACACGAAAGGGCCTTGGGAAAAAAAGAGTTATCTTGCCCAAAAGCCAATCATTACGTCTGGTTTCGAGTTCAGTATGGTGACTGTAACGTGTGTTAAAACGAGTGAGCATGACGAAATCAAATCAGCCGTTATGGATCGACAATAGTTCCGCAGATCACGTTCCCATGTTTCTGTAAAGAGTCTAGAGACCGAAAACAGAGGAGGGCCGGGCCCCGTAGTTAAATGCCCGCAGTTGCGATAGGAGATTACAACGACTAAATTATCAGGAATATCTTCAACAGTCTCGTGGTTTTCCTAGAGATAGGGTTTCTGAGTATCATCAAGTGGGGTGTGTGAACATTTGGAGCTGAATTAGCGTGCAAGATTCCAGTACCGGCATCAGCCCGTTATGTTACTTAATGATCAAGTAAACGGGACCAAAATCTGTAGACACTCGGGTGTGACACACCCGTTTGTTTCCGGTTCTTCGTTTCACACCTCTCGAGCTGTGCATGAACAAGTGATTTACCTATTCTTTGAAACTGCCATAAGCCACGAAAACATCACCACCAGATACTTAGTCACTTACGTGATAACACCACCTCTTAAACACAATATGGAAGGTGTGATGCAGTCAACCTTCACATGTAATAATCCCAATGTAGCAACTGCCATAGCTCTTGACGAAAAGTGACTGATATAAACTTCTTGTTGCGGGACCTACCGACCAGACCTTGCCCTGTAATCTTGATTGGCCCGATTTAGACATTGGAGGGAATACTTTTGTGAGCGGAGATTAAGGTTGCACTGCCGACGAAAGGTCGTGGGTTGGAAAACCTTAATCGTGGTGATACGGTAATCCAAGATAGGAAGTTGCAGTCAGTGAGTTTTTTTGCGCGTGTTACACGGGGATAGGTTCAATGAGATATGTTGACAAATGACAACATGGAAACTTCATGATGAAAAGAATTGTCGTTGAAGCTTTTTGATGTTGACATCCTAAAAAGAGGTGTTTTTTCTTTCGCCAGGAGCTCACGATAACACACACGCCAATCAGCATCCTTTCAACCAAGTCATTCTTTTTTCAGGACAAGGATGCAATTACACAACATGTGCACCTGCCTTTTTTAGAATCTAACAGATGTATGAACCAATCAGAGACATCAAAACGTCTACGTTTTGGCATGAAGACATCATTTTTGACTGGGGATTGTTGAAAGTTGAGCATGGACGTTTCACAGTGCTTGAGGCTGTTCTATTGTGTAAGTTTGAAAAGCCATGCAAGTAGGAACAAAAAACCAGGGAGGCCTGTTTGACGGGCTCGTTTGATTGTTTGTTCGGAATATAAACTGACGGGAGGAATGGTTATGTGGCTCGAATAGGATTGACTCGGTCGAGGGCGACTTGCGCACGGGCAGTCTATGTATGGGAACAACAGATGGGCACTGGCTTGATTGCATATATACACATATCTCTCAAGGGAGTGCCAGCGGGGTATCTGGTACTTGACTGACTTTGAGAAAAGAACTTGTGTCGGCAGTGGTGTGTTGGTAGGGGCGGCGAGAGAACAAGGCGGGATACTAGTGATGGACCAGAATCTTCATGATGACTTGGCTGGCATAGCTGAAGTGAGACAGTCAGTTACGTCAATGGATGCAGATAGAGGCATCGGATATTCCAGTGACTGGATAGATATGTAAGTTCTGCGAATAGGGCGTGTTTCTACAAATGTTATTCTACACTAAAAGAGTCTAGATAGCAGTTGTCTTGAGTAACCTTGACATCGTTTCGTACGTATGGGCAGAAAGGACCTCAGTTGCCACCTCAAGTAGTTCCTTCAGCTTTAAAATCTTGGCGTAGCTACGTGATTCGCACGTAAGCGATTAAGCCTCTCGAAAACACAGTATCCAGAACTGCCAAGAGTTGCCACAACTGTTTCACTAGAAAAGCTCTTCACGGTTACATCTATTCACAATGCTGAGCTAATCTTTCAATAGAATCAAGCTTTACCAGTTCCTCAACCTTACAGTGGATCCTTCGCTAAGGCCGACCGAATCATGTAAAACATTACATATGATTATAACAATAGTTCTATAAAGTGGCAGCTATGCTTATCGATATCGTATCTTAGAAGCTATCTACACCGTGATCTGAACGAAACGGCCGGAGCTCTTCAAGCTTTTTCTGAAATGAGTAACAGAAGAGCTTTTCACCCGAGACATATAGGTCCGGGATCGATACTGGAGAGAATTACTGGAAGGGGAAACTAAACATGATAGCCGATGATTCTGAATGGGAAGGAGAGACATGAAGGTAATGAAGAGAGCCCCCAAACGGAAATGCCTTGCGAATTTGTTAGTTGGTCGGTTAGTATTTATTTACATCTACTATGGGTATTTGTCTTTCCATGTGGCAAGTAGTTTGCATCTTTGGGTAGCCCGTTGTTATGAAGTTGTATAAGCCAATTCCAAATATACAGATACACCAATAAAGGGCCATTTACTGATACAAGTTCACATGTCGAAAGGATTGAATTCCACATGGCCGGTCCCTATGTTCATGAAATCTCTGCAAATCAAGTCCTTTCCGGATCGGATATCAGAGACATGAGACAGTTTTCCTGACTCGTTCATCGCAATGGCGATAATTGTTCGATCTTTATCCCTGGTGTCATCAAGATAGATTCATCTTCGATCATGTATGTACATATGTATGTATGTACAACTGCTACTCAATCCTGATATAGTAATACAGTAAACATAAAGCTGAGACCATCCAAGTCTCTAGGTTACTCACGGGAGGTTGTTGACAACCGTATATTCCCAGAGAATAATAGAGAAAACTACACAAAAGGTCTGGAGGCTTATAATTGTCACTTTCTCTCTTAGGTAAAACAACCATAAAGTAGTCCATGAAGTCATTTCCGACATGTTCCGTATACAATCCTCCAGTCATCGATTTTGATATCTGCTCCAGCCTCAACCATATAACACAGCCTCGCGTGTTTTAGCTTGACTAGATTGAAAATGACGAAAATCCCTCCGGAGCTCGCGGGCGGAAAAAAAAATGAATCAACGCAGCTACGTCAAAAGTAGTCTTACAGAAAGCATATCTTGTCAATCTCAATCGGTTGTTATTGTTACTTTTTGGGCGAGGGAACAACAACACCCCGTCTGACAGTTTTGGCACAGCGGCGTTCTTTTGTTCTCGAGAAAACTCTCCGGATGTTCGTAAACGCCCCATATGCGACCGTCTGTGAAATCAGATACCGGTGAACAAGTATCTTGGCCTAAGTTAATGTCGAAGCTCTATGGTAGCTTTTTCTTGGCTGTACAAGGGAAAGCTGCGGGAATCACATCAACACGAAATACGAGAGCCACAGCGTTTGACATGTTGTCGAGACAAACCACTTCTAAATTGATGCCTAGCTGCCGGCCGGGTCTTTTGGCAGGGTTAGGTCAACCTGCCATTTTCAGTGCTGGGGGTACTGAGCACAATATGGCCGGTCCACTTCAACATCCGTTCTGGAATGCCCGGGAGACACCAGACCCATCGGTGCCAGTGCTCATAAAAAGCATAGTTAACTTTATTGATCTGCAAGGTCACTGGCATCAGAAGCTCAACTATAGCGACGTAGGCATATTTCTCTTTGCTAAGGTTTTGCTGACATAGTTGAATATCCCTGTCAATAAGCGATTGTATTCCGGTACACCCCTAGGGTGGCGATAATATCGTAGGTATTTAGTTTTTGAGTTTTGCGATGACGAGAGGGGTGATTCTTGGTCGGATAGAGACGTCGCTAGTTAGGGGAGAAAGACCAGGGAATAGCAAAAGAACCGTTCTTAATAACACCCGCAAGCGGTGAGATCGGCCACACCCCCCCTTAGTGCATGGTGGGTGAGGCGGAACCGTGGGCCATTGTAACGACGAGAGAAGGTATATAAGGTTGTCCAAGACGATCTTCCATCATGGAGTATCTTTGGTATGTCAACGCCAAGATTCCCGGCTTCATCGTTATTGTCTCTTCTTATGTGCTGAGCTCTAAGTAAGTTGTCTCAACTACATATAGTCTGGTATTCTCCACTGCCGGACCATACAGCTGCCAACATGTTTAAGAAAATCCAAACTAACCGCCTTCAGACACTGGCACTCTGCCACCACATCTACAT
Organism: Huntiella omanensis; assembly: GCA_000833645.1. Lineage (NCBI taxonomy): Eukaryota > Fungi > Ascomycota > Sordariomycetes > Microascales > Ceratocystidaceae > Huntiella > Huntiella omanensis. The sequence goes on along the minus strand of JSUI01006523.1, from coordinate 64,707 downwards.
TAATTTTTCATAGCATTCTGTCTCAGTCTGCTCTACTTTCATCATCATGTCATCACACACTTTCTCCACCCTCCAGACTGCTGTCACGCAGACACAAGAGGACACAGATCTGTCCCTCTGGAACGCATTCACTACCCTTCTTAAGACTTCTCCTCTATCATCATACCCACCAACACAGACACTTCTTCGTCTCTATAATGCTCTTGCTATTCGCCTCCCAGACTCATACAAGGCCTCCATCTATGGCCGTAACCCAAATCCCGAGATCGCCTCTGGTCACGCCGATGTGATCAACTTAATTCATTCCAGTTATCACCACTTCGGTGACCTCCTCCCACAAACCAACGATGTGGCTCTCTACTGGCCACGCGATGCTCGCATTCTCGCACACTCAGATCTCAAGCGTTTTGTCACAAACTTCACTTTGGGCCTTTCGCCCGGCCCAGATGGAAAAAAACCAATGGTAGCAACTGCTATCATGAACGGTCCTGTTTTGGCCGTGGCAGCGCTAATGATTACCAGCAAGTACTTCGGTGCTCCAGTTACCCTTTTGGGTGGTCAAGTTCAATTTATGGCAGAGCTCGAACTTGCCGGGGCTAAGAACATTCTTACTACTCCCGACATTTTCGCCGAGTATGACATGGCTAGCTTGGAAAATGATGGCTACAAGGTCTTTATTATGGACCTTAAGGCGTCAGAAACCGCTGGCGATGCTACTTTGATCGTCACTGATTCTGCTGGTAATGAGATCCCCCAAGATGGTGCTGGTACCCCACCAAACCGCGGTACCGACAACGCTATGCTTCTTTTTACCAGTGGTACTTCTGGAAAGAAGAAGCGGGTTGTTCTGACCTCGCACATGCTCATCCAGGGCGCTATTCAGGTACAAGATAGCTGGGGTCTCACAAAAGAGGACATGTGCCTCAACATGATGCCTTTATCACACGTGTAAGTTATCTCGTCACATCCATGATTTGTACTACCATTCTAACATGTAACATAGCGGTGGCCTGGTAAGAAACATTTTCGCGCCAATGATGAAGGGTGGCTCAACAGTTTGTTGCCAAGCCTATGAGGGACAATTATTCTGGGACATTGTTGATAGATTACGGCCAACGTGGTATTACGCTGCGCCCGTCATCCACGACCAAACCATCCGGTTGTGCCCCGATAAGCGTCTCTTCGAGAAGGCCAATTTCCGCTTGATCTGCAATGCCGCTGGTGCCCTTGTCCATTCACTGGCTGAGACCATCCAAAAGACTTATGCCCACACAAACTGTGTTGTTTTGCCAAGTTACGGTATGACAGAGTGCATGCCTATTTCTACCCCACCATTGGACTACCGGTTGGAAAGAAATGGCACTTCGGGTGTAAGCACTGGCGTCGATCTTACTATTTTAGATTCCTGCACATGGAAGCCAGTCCCTGTCGGCCAGGTTGGTCAGATTTGCGTGCGTGGTGACCCCACATTCCCGGGCTATTTTACGGAAGACGGGCGCTTTGATCGATCATGCTTCACCGAGGACGGTTGGTTCGATACCGGTGACATGGGGTATCTTGACGCCGATGGCTTCTTGTTCATCAATGGTCGTAGCAAGGAAGTTATCAATCGTGGTGGTGAAATCATTTCTCCTTTCGAGATTGAAAACATCATCACCGCTATTTCCAAGGACCCCGAGTCACCTCTTCACGGTAGAGTCACCGGCTCCATGGCCTTCTCGGCCCCACATGCTGAACTTCAAGAGGTTGTCGGTGTTGTTCTACAGACTGCCCCCGGAACAACCAGAATCGATCTCAAGATGCTTCACCAGTGCCTCAACGCCCACCTGCAGCCTGCCAAGCTCCCCTTTTGCATCGTCTACATGAACGACTTGCCCAAGAATAACAACAAGGTCATGCGCATCAAGTTTGCCCCTCGCATCGGTCTTCCTGAGATGTCAGACAAGACCCCCTACCTAGCCCGTCACTGGGAGGCCGATTGCCCCCCTGCCAATACGCCTCTTTCGGTCAACATCAACGGCCGCCAGTGCCCCGTCAACCCCGATGAGGTCAATGAGATTCTCAAGCAGCACCTTCCTTCCTTTGAGATTGACGTCTGGTCGCATATCGATCCTGAACGCGGCGCTGTGTCGTCGGTTATTGCCCCGGCTAGCCCTTTGAGTCCCGCCTCGCTTCCCCGGACTGACAGCGCTCTTACTCTTGCCGATACACCGACGTCAGGGGCTGCGACTCCTGCCTACTTTGATCGGCCCACCCTAAAGACTTTGCATAAGAGTATGAGTTCTTCTCTGCTCAATGTCATGCATGCCTACATGGTGCCCCAGGACCTCCACTCGCTTGATTCGCCTTTCCCTCGCCGTAAGGGTAGCGGATACCTTGACCAGGAGCTTCTTCTCGTCATGGTTGAGAAGGTCAAGAGGGATCAAGAGGCTGAACTCCTCCAGACTACCTCTGGTAAGATCCTCAACATTACTGCGCACATGATGAACTGCAACGCCGATAGCCTCAAGGCCAGTGACCGCTTCGTTGACATGGGTGTCGACTCGATGGCTATTGGTGCTCTCGCTGCTAAGCTTCGTGACGAGTTCAAGGTTCCTATTTCGTCTGCTCTTATCTACGACGGTGCCTCGGCTTCATCCCTGGCCGAGTACATTGATGAGCAGCTCAACGGCGGCGGTGACCCTGCCATGTCTATCCCCGGTGCTCCGTTGCCTGAGGTTGGAAAGACACACTCGTCTACTAACCCATTCCTCCTTCTGGTGCAGCTGTTCCCACTCGGTGCCGCCTACCCCATTCGTCGTGCTCTTCAGTGGACTGTCTTTTTGGTTCTCATGTCTCTTTCCGAGAAGTGGATTACTTCGCACTATGTAGTTGGGCGTCTGTTCAACCTGGTCGTTTCCATCACTGTTGCCCAGATTGGTATGCAGATTTTCTGCCCTATCCTAGCTATCATGTGCAAGTGGATCATCATCGGACGTTACCGCGAGGGTCTTTACCCCATGTGGGGTCTCTACCACACCCGTTGGTGGCTCACGCAGAAGATGCTTGCCGTTCTCGGTCGTGGTATGTTCAACCACACTAACTTTACCCTGACTTTGTACTACCGTCTCATGGGTGCCAAAATTGGCAAGAATGTCATTTTTAAGCGCACCGTTCTTCACGAGTTCGATCTTATTGAGATTGGTGACAACGTCATCTTGGAGAAGACGCGTGTTCGTCCTTTCGGTGCTGAGCGGAACACGGCTATGTATCTTGGCCGCATCAAAATCGGTAACAACTGCTCGTCTGGCCATAACACCACCATTGCGCCCGGTGCTGTGATTCCCGATAACACCCACTTGGGTCCCGGTTCCTCATCGTACGAGATGTCCAGTGCCAACGAAGACAACTACCTCCAGCTGATTTCACACACTCCCGGTGTTCACTGGGCTTTGGTTCCCTTGATTCACATCCTCCACTTTGGTTCATGGATCATGTACCTTGTGCCTTGGTTAGGTTCCCTCGTTGGTCTTGTCATGGAGCCTCCCATCAGAGAGCCCGGATGGAACGATATCTTTATCATTGTGCACTGGTTTGCCAACCCCACGCGTGTAGGTTGGCATTTCCTAGCCATGTTTGCGCGGACCATTGCTTCGCCTATGCTTGTCCTTGCTTACGGCATTGTTGTCCACCAGATCATCACGCTCTTCATGGGCCCGCTCAAGCCTAGTTCCGTGGAGACTCGCAGCAACGGTGACAAGTTCCGCATGCAGCTGATGCGCACTCTGGTCCCTATGTCCCGTGTCCTGCAGGTTACGCAGATGCTTGGCGGTCACTATGAGGCGACCTCAATCATCATGCGTCTACTTGGTGCCAAGGTTGGCAAGCGTGTTTACTGGCCCGGTACCGGTCCTTCTATGACTGACTACCCTCTGATTCAGATCGGTGATGATGTCGTCTTTGGCTCTCGCTCACACCTCCTCACCTCTGATGGTATTGGTTCTGAGTACATTCGCATTGGTGCCGGTAGTATGATTGCCGATCGTGTCATTCTTCGTCCTGGTGTTACCGTCGGCAAGGGGGCCGTCATGGGCTCGGGTGCCTGCACTGTTCGCAACGGCGTGTACTATGATGGTCAGACCTACGCTGGTTCTAAGGATGGTAACTGTTCGCCACTGAACGCTGCTGATGAAGCTGCTGCCAAACAGAGATACGAGAACTCGGAGAAGAACTCGGAGTCTTTGATGCATCTCACTCCTATGGACTGCGCTTTCCTGGACGGTAAGAAGTCGGCTACGGATAAAGAAAAATCCGGTTCTATCTCTGGTGACTCGACTATCTCTGGTGGCTCAACCCGCCCCGTTGATGTTGGCCCACGCACACCTTTCGGTCGTGCCTTCTACAACAAGCAAGCTCCCTTCTACGTGTTCCCCGAGATCTTCATTGTCTTCTACTCCATCTTCTTTACTGTCATAACCAAGTTCCTTTGGAACCTTCCCACCGTGGCCGCGCTCCAGATTGCCGATCACATCTACAGACACAAGTCCGTCTGGCGTTCGCGTGACGGCCACTTCCATCTCCCCTTCATGCTCGGTCTCGTCTGCGCCTGCACCTGTTTCTTCATTGTCTCGTGCTCCATTACAGTGTTCTTCTTCATGGTTGCCAGTAAGTGGGTTATTATTGGTAAGCGTCGCCCTGGCAACTATGATTGGGACAAGAGTAACTACTGCCAGCGCTGGCAACTCTACCTTGGTCTGGAGAGACTTCGTCGCCATTGTATTCACGGACATGGTGTTCTGGGTCTTCTTTCGGGGACTCATTACCTTGTGATTTACTTCCGCGCTCTTGGTGCCAAAATTGGTAAAGACTGTGCTCTTTTCGCTGGTGGTACGCCTGAGTTGTACTTCACAGAGCCTGACCTGTTGACTCTGGGAGACCGTGTCACTATTGATGAGGCCTCTCTAGTCGGCCACATTAACTCGCGTGGCAAATTCGATCTTAACCCTCTATCAGTCGGTGACCGTTCCGTTCTCCGCGCAGGATCTCGTCTCCTTTCTGGTTCGCACATGCGTGAGGACTCGTGCTTGTTAGAGCACACTCTGGTGATGGGTGGTGAAACGATTGATAAGGGAGTTACCATTCAAGGATGGCCTGGTGAGATTTACCGGAGAGAGAGAGTGCCGTGGGGTGTATGGATCTCCAATATCGGGCAAGAAGCCGGCATGCAGATTATTGAGGATGTTAAAAAGCAAGAGGAGTTTTGGAGTGTTAGAGATGAGGAGATGAGAATTTCTCGTCTTTCGGAAAAGAGAGGGTGTCGGACTTCAGGGTCGACGGAGGTGGAGAGCGTTTGATCATTGTTCATATTTCATGTTTCCTATGTCTTAGAGTTTGTTTCATCAATTTGCATTTTTCTTGATTCAACTGTTCTATTTTCCAGTGCTTATCAAATACATATGTATGTCCATGTCTATACCCAAATATCATCATTTGCTCTCTTTCCCTCCAAAAAGTCTTTTATACTACCGTAGTCCCTACAGACATGTACGGCATCCCACCCGTCACTTCCTCCTCTATAGCCTTCCGGGAAGGTCGTCTCGGCACCTTCTAACGCGGTATCCGCAGTGCATAGTATTGATTGTCGGAGATAGTCGAAACAGCTGATAATTTCCCATTGTGCGGTAATAACTGGTCTATCAGTTGACAGTCTTGCATGTGCGTTCATGATGACATAGAGGCAATGTAATTGATGTGTGACGGTCGTGGTATACACAGTGCCATTATACTCCGGAAGTGGCGTCGGCGAATTCATAATTTCTTCACCCTCAGGAACCTGAATGAAGCCCATACCACCTATATATACACACGTTAACAAAAAAGCCCATCAAATCTCCCTCCAAAAAAAAGAAAAAAACTCACGCGGAACAAGCCCAAGCCAAGCCTGCGAAACCCTCTTCGTGAAAAACTCCTCCCAGTCCCCGGGGACATACTCCTCGGCGCGCGCAAATCGAACAAGGTGATTTGAAAACGTGGGCATGAACCCTGTGATATCGCCCGCTACATCTGTGGCCGGTGGGATCTTTTGAGGTCGATGGGTTATGCTGAGGAGAATGATTGTGCAGATTAG
>JSUI01006523.1:40250-58550 GCA_000833645.1 Huntiella omanensis | reverse complement strand
AGGGCGTCGAAGATGTAGTGGAGGGTCGGGATGGATCGTCGGAGAGACGATTTAGAAGGGTGGCGGGAGATGGGTGGGGAGATGGGGTCTTCGACGGAGGGGGTTCCGGGGGTGGACCAGGTTGTTATAAGTGGGATCTTTGTTGGATCGTGTCGTGTCATTGTATATGAAGAAGAAGTACATAAATAACAATGAAGATAGCCTAAACCTCTCGAAGCACCGTCTTGGCGACCTCGACATGTTATATACATCCATCCATACATCCATCCATACATCCATCCATACATCCATATAAACCCATGTCCCCTCTTTTCTCCTCCGTCCTCATTCCAAGCTGACGACTACGGAGCTCCGCCCATCTCACCCCGTCCAAGCGTCCGTCTCTAATACCGACAAACCTTAAATAATCCGTCCTAAGCCTCCCCCCAAAAACCCACGGTTATCCAATGATCTCCATATTCGCCAAGGACGCGTAAGTAGTCCTGTTTGATCGCCCCAGCGGCAATCTCGAAACATCTGGCCCGAAATCGGGTTAATTCTTTGGTTAGATATCAATATCAAAGTCACGACATTTCTTGTTTCATAATCAGTGGTTAGATGGAAATTCCTGATAAGGAATTTTTTATTACAGAGGAAGTTACTATTTCCACATATATGAGAGGTCAGGAATGTTACCGATTACGTCTGCTATTTCCTGACGTTCATCCGCGGTAATATTAGAGTTATCGTGTGCTGACAGAATTTCCACATCTGGAACAGATGCCTCCTCCTTGACAGTGACAGGTGTTTTATCCTCGCTTGTACCTGAAAGCTCAAACAATGGTAATCCGCCACCTGAAGTATTTCCCAACGCGGAACCTTCCGGCTTGGCGAAACCCCATTCGTCAGTAGCCACAACGGCAGTAGAAAGTGGTGATGGGGTGTAAGCTCGGTTTCCAGAATGACCCGGTGTAGTTGCTGACGACGGTACTTGGAGACTTAAGGGGGATGGAAGTGGCAAGTGTGGTTTTGGAGAATGAGATCTTGGAAGAGATAAAGATGGAGATGTTGAGCGGGAGATTGTGAATGCGGCTGAGATTGGGAAACCAGGAGTTCGTGGAGAGGAAGTTACAGAGTGTGTTGGAGAATGCGTGATTGGGAATGTTGGTGGGATAGGTGGCACTGTAATCGGTGATGGAATTTCCAGAGGAGACTTTGGAGAGAGTGGTAACTCTGGGGCTTTTGACGTGGTAGGTGAAGATACCATCTCCCCCCATTCGTCATCATCATCTTCTACAACCGCCGCAATCGGTGTAACAGGGTCGGCCACGGACGTCGGGAACTCCACAACCGGGCCCTCTCCCTCCCCAACAACAGGCGAAGCCACCAAATCACCCCATTCATCTCCGTCATCTCCCCAACCACCCACGTCACCCTCAATTGCTGCCAGAACCACAACCACAGGACTCTCCGCCGGAACCACAATCACAGGACTCTCCACTGGACTAGCCGCCACCGCCGCCGCCGGAGCCCCGCCACTCCCTCTCCGATCCCCTTGTGAAACAGACACTGAAGAAGCTCGACTATGCGACCAACTGTCCAAGCTGGGTCTCGGGAGAGATTTTGCAGAAATGGACGGTGCAGGGGAATCTGGTGGGTGTAGTGGTGTAGTGGGTGTCATGTGAAGGGACATGGGACGTTCCTTACGAGGTGTTGTCTCCCCGCGAACTATCTCGTCAATGGATCCGACTGAAGCTCTAGCAACATGCATACTTCTTTCCAACCCGGCGACAGCCACGGAAAGAGGTCTTTGTGGAGCTTTCTTCTCCTCTTGTACTCTGTTCAACTCCATTCGTTCCCTTAACGCTCCGAGATTCACAGGGTCATCTGCCGATGTATCATTCCAACTAAACATCTTAACCATCTCAGTTTTCCCCGTTCTAAGACCTCCAGACTCGCCTTTTAAACCCCGCCCTGCCGAACTTCCTTCCTCCATCCACCGACGAACAATTTTCACAGTCTCTCTTTGCATCTCTGTGTCCTGCCACCGTACATGCTTATAACGTGGGTCATACTCCATCCCATGTCTACGGAGTGACCCATGTCTAGAAACACGCAACCAAAACGACCGTTCTGCCTGTGTAGTAAAACAGTCATACATAGTATCTGGCGGACTTTCCCTCTCATTTGTCGGTTTAATCTCCAGACTCTCATTGAACTTGGCCAGCAGAAGAGCGTCATTTTCATACTTGATTAGGTTCTTATAGTCAGGGACTGGTGGCCGTGTAATAGAGACATGCCGTGAATGTGGTGGGATTGAAGCTGGTGATGCAGGTAGTTGGATGTTTCGTGGAGACAGGGGGTTCAGAACTGCCGCGGAGATGGCAGGTGGTGGAGTTGATGGACGCTGTGAGACGGGAATTGTGTCAAAGTCCAAGGCTGAGGTGTCTGCTGATGAAATCATCGGACCAAAGTCGTCATCGTCGTCGAAGCCATCGTCGAAATCTTCGTCTAGTGGACCGGCCACTTCGGCTTCTTGTGTAGTTTCGGGCACATTTGTGCTGTCTTCTTGCTCTGTCAAGTGTGTGCTCTCCTCCGTTGACTCATTATCTTCCTCCTTGACCTCCTTTTCAACTTCCACGTTGAGATCTTTTGTTACCTCAACAACCTCCTCTCTCAGGTCTTCTTTGAGATCTTCAATATGCTCTTTTTTCACCTCTTCCACAATAGGCTCTTCGTCTTCTGAAAAGGCCTCTTCCTTGGTCGGCTTTTCAACTTCCAACTTCAGAACTTCTGGTGGTACCTCAACGACCTCTTCCGTGACCTCTTTTCGCCCAACCTCTTCCTTCACCTCTTCTTTGATCTCCACGTCCACACCTTCCACCTTCATCATCTCCTCAAACTCCTCCACAGCCTCCCGAACCCGTTCTCCCTCGCCAAACCCTCCAAGTTTCTCTCTTTCTCTCCCTCTTTCCCATTCAGCATCACCGTCTTCAACTCTTTCCGCCTTCCTCGCCACCCCCTCATACAAATTCACCAACGACAAAACTCTAGACGAAGCCTCCGAAGTTGCAGGTGACGACCCGCGTGTCTTCCGTATAAATAAAGGTTCCTCTTGACTTGGCGGTGATAAACTGCTGAATTTAGGAGCTGAAATGATGTTTATATCCGGTGTTGAAGCTGCGCTAGTTGGTGGTGGATCGGTGTTTATTGTGTCTGTGGGACTAGGCGTAGATGTTGGTGACATTATTGGTGATGTTGAATCAGGCAGTTGAGTCGCTTGTTCTGTCTCGTTTTTCCGTGATGGTGGTGGTTGTTCAACAGCTAACTGTGACCCTTCCGCTTCCGATATCTCCTTCTCTTCAACAAGCTCCATTTCCGCCACTTGTGCCCCAGCCACCTCAAAGATATCCTGCGTGGCCTCCACCCTCGGTGACCCCTCCGGTGTATAAAACGGCCCCGTAACACCCGCCCACGGATCCAACATCCCCGCTGTCCCCATATTCCCCTCCGTCTCTTCCTCCTCCACAAAACTCGCCTCCTGAATCGCCACTTCCGGTCCCTCCATCTCCGCAACTTCTTCTCCTCCAACCCAGTCACCGAACCCATCCTCTTCTACATCCCACGCTCCTGCCCCACTCAGATCCGGACCTTTCGTCGCGCCCAGCGCGGAAAATGGGTCTATGTCATGGTGTCTGTATGGGGATGGTGTGCGCGAGGCAGTCGCCCATGGACTTCCCCAAGGATTCTCCATTATTGTCGTGGCATCTGCCTATGTATATATGTATATCGTATAACCGCTCTAGTCGTGTGCTTTCGTCTGTTGGTGCATGTGCGTAGCGATGGTCTCAATTATCGTCGAGTATACCGTCGTTGCCAGTCGTCTAAATCTATTCGTGTCTCGTAATATCGTAAAATGCCCTTCTGATAATGCAACAAAAGAATACAAAAGACTCCGTCATCCACAACTGTCTGTACATATAAACGTAACCCTTCGATATCGCTTCTCTCTCCACCCTCTCCTCTTCTCGGCTCTCCCAAATCCAGCCAAAGTTCAAGCTCAAGCCCCTGGGACCTTCCCCCCGTCAAGAGCAGGGATACCAAATAAACTTTCCGACAGATAAACAAGGCCAGGCAATACCTCCTCGCGCCGGACCCCTGCCAGTCTCAATTTGCCCCAAATAGGAGATTTTTTTTTTCAAAGTTGAAAAAAAAAATCTCCTAGTTGGGTTAAAAATTGACCTGAATTTTTACCAATTTTTACTCACTTGGCCCACTGAAGTTTCTGGGTCTGCGTTCATAACCCCCTTAACCCTATTATCACGTGGTATGTATCCTGGTGCTGGTGTTATTGAATGATAGCGAGGAATAAGGACACATCAATCAATCAATGATGTCAATGATGTCATTGATGCCATCGCGGCTTACTCCGCATTTAGTTAGCATGTTTTTACATATGCGGTATACTAAAAAGCAAAGATAAATTTACATGTACAATAGTCTTTCAGAGTTTGGTCACAAGATAAATTTTGGTCGGCAATTTGATAGGGTTAAGATACATACAGTGTCTATAGGACTATTATTACGGTATTAGTATGGCGTCTCACTGCAGATGTACAGTGTTTGTCTTGAGCTTTCCATGGAAATAAAACTACAAAACCCTGAACAGCCCCATTCCTTTTAATCATGCTGAAGCCTTCTGAATTTTCGGTACTTCTAAAAGAAAGTGGTTGTCACCAAACTATGAGAGACTACTGTACAGATTTACCACTAATCTACAGAAAAAAAAAGCATGAAACTTTAACAGCCAAAACGATCCAGAACAAATAAACGGTGATACTACCAAATCGAAAACTAGAAGGTGCCATATACCAGCGACAAGATCTTGAACAATCAGTAGTAAATGACGCGACCAGCGACAAGAGACCCAGAAAAAAGACACGGACAAGCTATCAACCCCAACCCAAACTATCACATGACTAGGCAGCTTTCATTCACAGAGGTAAATTTTTGTTAATTCCTTAAACCCTCCAGGGTTGGGTCCGATCAAATCGTATTTAGCTAATCCATGCGCGAGGAGGTATTGCATGTCCTACAGATAAACCCGAGAAGCTTCACTTTATAAACCCATATACGAAGACACAAAAAATGCTCATATTTCAAAAGAAGAGTAGTTCATGAAAGAAGGTGCTAAAAATAAATTATAACCATAATTACAACTTCCGTCATATCTAAATATCTCCTTCCCTGAAGGCGCACTTGTACAACCAATCGACCAATCAACTAACCCTCGACTTCCTCCTGCTGTCTTACAAAATCCGCCCTAGAAATCCGCTCCGAAACGCCACCTCGTTTTGACCCATGTGGCGTTGCTGTGTCTTAACCCTATTGATGACCGGTGATCCTGACGATCCTGACATGCATTGTGAAGATCGAATAGGATTCATAGCATATTTGTGAAGAGTGAAATGTACACGGATATTTGGATTATTAAGCGCAACCTTAGAAGCAGGACGGATGGTTACTTGCAGTAGCCCGATCAACGTTAGTTAATGTTCTCAAGTGATGAGTTCTTATTAGTCACGCCTCCTTTTACCATAACGGGCACATTTATACATATATAACCTACGCTGGATACCACCTAGAGATCGTCTGTATGCATAGGTGAACCACGTCCACGTAGCAAAGAAGTACCAAGCTGATATGTAATACATGCACATCCGGCATATCCTCCCACGCGCATCTAGCCACCAACGCATCTCCCGAGCCTAACCACGTTATATGCGACTCCTAAATAACTTTTCGGCCAAACCTATAGTGAATAGAACTTTCGCCCGGCCGACCTTCCCTGTTCATCCCCCCAAACGCCAGTGCCATCTGAGAACCCAAGCATGCCTTATCTTGGATTATCAATCAACATGAACCGCCCAAATCGCAGAACCAATGTCGTCAAAGCACTTGATATCTCTCTCAACTTATATCCATCTCTGCCCTTTTTCATGTCCATAACTCAGTAGTCACATACAACTGAACATCATAATGTCTATAGCCATGGATTCCTCTTATTTCACAGAAGGTTCCGACTCATTGTCGGCCTCCAAGCCGCTTGACTTGTCGCACCACCTGTCGCAAGTTACCAAGCAGCGACTGCCTTCCCAGATGAAGGCGTACTATAAGTTCTTCGCAATCCCCGGTATCGGGAATCTTGCCGGCGGTACGTTTAAAACAATTATGCATCTCGTTAAAGTCATTCTGCTGACCCACACTACCAATAAAAGGCCTGCCAAATGTTAGCTTCTTCCCTTTTGATACACTTGAAGCGCAAACTGCCCCACCTACCCGTTGGACACCGTCCGCTCTAGGCTTGATGCAGAATCCAACTAATGCCGAAGCCTCACACATCACCATCCCCAAAACTTCAACTGAGAATGATTTCAGTCGTAAGGTTGATCTTGCCTCGGTTTTACAGTATGGTACTGCCCAAGGTTACCCTGCGTTGTATTCCTTTTTGCGCCAGTTCACCAGAGATGTTCTACACCCTAACCATGCCTATGACGGAGGCCCCGAAATCGTTCTTGACTGTGGTTCGACCGATGGGTTTAACAAGACTTTAGAGTTGCTTGTCAACCCGTGGTATCCTGGGCTTCCCATTGAGAACAGACAAGGTCTCATAGTAGAGAAGTTCATGTACAGCAACGTGCTATCGCAGGCCACCCCATATGGTATGAACATAGTCCCTGTATCTCTCGACAACCAAGGCGTGTTGGCTTATGGTCCCGGTAGTCTTGATGAGACATTGGCGAATTGGGATACCACAAAGGGACAGAGACCCCATATTATGTATACAGTAACCATGGGACACAACCCCACAAGCGGTGTCCTTTCGGTTCAAAGACGCCGCGAAGTTTACGCTGTTGCGTGCAAGTATGACATCATCATCGTCGAGGACGACCCGTACTGGTATCTTCAGTTCCCCCACGCCGCCGATAACCAGGCTGAATTCCGTGACGACGAGTCGCTAGCAGCACCGTCTTCTCTTACCGAAGGATGGGATCCCGCCTGTAAATCCGGGTACGACTTTATCGATTCGCTAGTCCCATCATTCCTTCAAATTGACACGGAAGGTCGTGTTATCCGCTTAGACACCTTTAGTAAGACAGTAGCCCCTGGCTGCCGTCTGGGCTGGATAACCGCACAGCCGGCCTTAGTTGAAAGTTTACTGCGTATCACCGAAGCTTCAACCCAACAACCATCGGGTTTCGTGCAAGGCATGATTGCTGAGATGTTGATCGGCCCCCAACAGCCAGCCACCCTGTCCGCATTCGAGCGCATGACAGGTCTTCATAAGAAGACCTTCAACGGATGGAACATGGACGGTTGGGTTCGTTGGTTAGCCGGGCTCAACGGCGCATATGAAGACCGAATGATCCGGATGTGTCGTATCCTTGACGCAGGCTCTCACCAACTCAAGCAAAGCACACCCGTCGACCCCGCTGCCGCCGACTGGGGTGTCGTAACCAAGAAGAAACTCCTATCATTCGATTGGCCCAAGGGAGGCATGTTCATCTGGGTCCGTCTGCACTTCGAGACTCACCCTCTCTGGAAGGCACCGGGCGATGGTAGCCCCGTTATTGACGGACCTTTGATCTCGACTGCGTTGCTCATGTTCCTCATGCACAAGCCGTTTTTGGTTGTCGCTTCACCTGGTACTATGTTCAGTGCTAATAGTGATATCAAGAATGACGAAGGTTGGGCTTACTTCCGTCTTTGCTTTGCTGCCGAAGCTGATGAGCAGATTGATTCGTTGTCGCAGCGTTTTGTTGACGGTATTCAAAAGTTCTGGAAAATCAAGAGAGCTTCTGAGATGGAGAAGTATGCGAATGAGTTCTACCAGGCTGAACAATCCGCTGTCGTCGGATCAATGATGGAGATGGGATGTTGAAATAATTAGAAACCATATTTTAAGAGGAAGTAGTAGAACAAGGAAGAGCACAGAATTCATCAATTACGCACTATATACTGCACATGGTATTGCCACTTCTAATATCGTCATGGCCCTGGGGAGTTGATGCCATATTTGTAATACCCTGTCTACACGCCATAAGACACACAAATCACGCATTTCTTACAGGCTTGATTGTTTGAATTTCACTTTTTTGTATTTTTTTGTCACACCTCCAAAGACCAGCAATGTACCCACGAGTGAAAGAGAGAAACAGAACGAGGTAAAAACACATTAATTCATGATCACCGATTGGCATTAATCCGCTCGGTTCCCGGACAACCCTCAAGCCAATTTCACACCGACGCCGTGCTGACTGACCCGGACGCCGGCGCACTCAAGAGAAGCAATATACAAACTAAGGACAAGTCCCCAAACGAACTTCCTGAAGCTTTGATTTTAGTTTTTGAAAGAATCCCAATTTTAGTTCCCTTTATTCATTCATGCGCAAAAAACTGCCTATAAAAGCATAACAAATCCACAACTCCCTTTTAAAAACGCCCAATTTACGCCTTCTTGGCGAAGGTAGCAGCGTAGGGGTTGAGGCGGAGCATGACCTGCTTGTTGCGGAGAGGGTTCTTCTTCTGGACAGCAGCACGGCGGGTGAGCTTCTCGCCCTTGGGGGCGTTGATAGCGGACTGGGTCTCGGAAGAGTTGATGAGACGGGCAAGGTCGGCCTGCGACACGATGTTGCTGGGAAGGAGGAAGTCCTTCTTGAGGGCAGAGGCCTCGGTGGTGGTACCGTAAACGGTGTTAAGGGCCTCGAAAGCAGCGGAGGTCCAGATGACGAAGCGGCCAAGGTGACCACCGGGGGCAAGCTGGAGGAGGTTCAGGGCGGAGACGGGGGAAGTCTCAACACCGGGAATGTTCTTAAGACCCTGGAGGAGGGTCTTGCCATCGGTCTCAGCGTCGTAAACGACGAGAGGACCGCGGCGCTGCCGGGTGCGGCGACCACGGAGCTTACCCTTACCAGCACGGAGCTTCTTGGAGCCCTTGACCTTCTCGAGCTCGGGGCCGGCACCGACAGCCTTCAGCAGAGCGATAGCGGAAGAGGTCTTGGCAAGGCTGTCCTCAACAACGGCCTGGGAGTCGATGACGAGGGGAACCTCAGCAATGGTGGAGATCTGGTGACCACGGGCGAGCAGGAGGGGAGCGACGGCCGAGGCAGCGATGGCAGAGACGGTAGCGTAACGCCTGATTAACTCGTTAGAATTTGACAGAAAAAAATGCAATAGTTTTGCTGGGTACTCACTTCTGGCCCTGGTTGATCTTGACGTGCCACTTGCGCCAGACCTTGGTGGGGGCGAACATGCGACCGGAACGGCACATGTTACCGAAGGCAGCCTGACCAGCACGGTGGGTACCGGAACCAGAGACACGAGGAATACGGGCAACAGCACGACCTGGAAATTGAGATTAGTTGCTGCTGAGATAACGGTGAAAATCTCTGCATCGAAAGTGGGGCCATTGGTTCTGCAGCATGGAAATTGAAATCATCGGGACGGCGGTTGATTCGTTCGATTTGGTCGTCTCATTGAGGTGTGTTCGGGCGGTTCGTTCGTGTGGCCATCGTGATGTTGTTCCTGACCGGATGAATTCGTCCCAAATTGGCGTAGTTCGATGTCTCAGATTTCCAGCATAATAACCAAGCATTTCACTTCCGGCGTATTCGATTTTCGAGAGGCGTTTTGGCGGGTTGACTAACCGGTACCCCACGACTCGGCAGAGGTCTGGTGACCAGCCTTCTCGGAGACGGAGTAGGGCTGGCGGCGGTTCTTGTTCATGCCAGTGTGGACGTGCTGAACGATGTCAGGACGGATGGGGCTGGTGAAGACAGCGGGGATGGTCAGGGTGGCGCCGGTAGCAGCGCCATCCTTTCCGATGATGTTGACAGTAGGACGGGAAGCCATTGTATCGTTCTCGGTCGTCTATATGGTTGAAGAGGGACAATCTGTTAGAATTTCGAAGAACTCCAAAATTTTGGCCGTGCCAGATCTATAGAAAAACTTATAGTGGGCCTGAAAAAATCCGACCAACTAGCACTTACCTGCGACTTCGGTATGGTGATGAGCAAACACTGGAGGTCAGGAGGCTGCGAGGGGGAATTTTCGCAATAGTGAACTTTTGGTAGGCTGGAATTATTTTTTTCACATTTTGGTGGGTTTGTGGCCCTAAACGGTACAAATCCCCACAAAAACCCCAGCCAGCCTCACGTGACAAGAGTGACTCTTATCGATAGACGGTGGGGCTAGTATGGTATGACCTTCATGGTGGGGCTAAATCCTTCATCGGATGCTGCCGGGGACCCTTGCGCACGCAGGGTTCGTAGTATGCAAGCGCTAAAGATGTCAAAAGTGGCGAATATCTTAGAATTATGAGACGGATTGGTAAGCATACATAGCTTATTGATGATAATTCATAGTGATTTCAATATAAAAACACCTTTGTCACAAATAAACAGTTACGTCATAGCAGTTTTTACATCAATTATCATCATGTCTACTGCTAAAGTGAAGCACATTGTTCTCGTAAGTTTACCCCACCCTATTTAAAATCCGCTTACACTGACAATTGCTGCAGATTCTGTCCGGGAAGGGCGGGGTGGGCAAGTCCTCCGTCACTACACAAGTTGCCTTGTCATTGACACTTGCTGGGCATTCTGTTGGTATTTTGGATGTTGATCTCACAGGCCCTTCAATGCCCCGCATGTTGTCTATTGAGGATTCTAAAGTTCACCAGACTCCGGGAGGCTGGTTGCCGGTGACTGTGCATGAAGCCGATCCGTCCCGTGGGATTGGATCTCTGCGTGCCATGAGTTTGGGATTCCTGCTTCCCGATCGTGGTGATGCGGTAGTTTGGCGTGGTCCAAAGAAAACGGCCATGGTCAAGCAATTTCTGTCTGATGTCTTTTGGGACGAGACTGATTATCTATTGATAGATACCCCGCCAGGTACCAGTGATGAACATATCTCATTGGTAGAGAACCTATTGCAACAGTCTAGACCAGGACAAGTTGCCGGTGCAGTGATTGTAACAACGCCACAGGCTGTTGCTGTTGCCGATGTCCGGAAGGAGTTGAACTTTTGTCGCAAGACAGGAATCAGAGTTCTCGGTGTCATTGAGAACATGAGTGGGTTTGTGTGTGAAAACTGCTCTGAGTGTACTGATATCTTTGGATCTGGCGGCGGTAAGACAATGGCGGATGATTTCCAGGTACCATTTCTTGGCTCCGTCCCTATCGATATGCAGTTTATTCAGTTGATTGAAACCGGGAGACGTCCACAGTACCCCGCGGGAACACTTGTTGGAGGCAGAGATATCTCTACTGTGTCTGTAGAGAATCAAGACGATTCTCTTGTAAGTAAATACCGAGACTGTTCATTGTCTTATCTGTTTGAAGATATGACGAAGAAGATGAAGGAAAGCATTTAGAGCATAACATCGTTATCTTGATGAATTAATGACATTTAATAATTTCATTCACTACGGTACTGTTAAAGTGCGCTCGCGTATCGTGAATTACGAGGCCAAATATCCGCCACAATATTAATGAGGCCCTACGTCGCAGTGAACCTGCGATCATGTGGATCTATGCCGCATGCACTAAACAAATACTACATTTTCCCAGCAGGGAAAGTGGTTGCATGCGTCGAACCAATCATGGCCAAGCAAAGGAGAGATTTGTATATATACTCCACAATACCAATGGCTAACCCCGCGTTCATATCAATTGATGCCTCAGAAACTTGAAAAAAGATTTTCGGATATTCATGATAGTGGATATACGCCCGAAATGACGCCTTCAGACATTACAGGTGTGAACCAGCAGCCAAGTCTAGGGAACAATAGCGGCATAAGTGACAGAACGTGTGCCTGAATTCCGGGATGTATTAGCCTGCTATGCTGCGAGTCAGTGTCACCGTTGGTACGGAACGTCACTGGCTCGAACCGCATGTTAACCTAGACGTCGCTGGCTCCAACTTTTGCTGGAGCTACAGATGGCAATTACACAAGAAATGACCGTATAAAATCAGAAAATTTTGTCTCACTCTATAGAATCGTGATTCTTGTCTTTCCGTTGCATGAGACAGACAGTGGACATTACTATTACCGGAATAATAGACAATATTGACTCCAGTTTTCAACAAATTTGTTGATGCAAGCCCCGCTATCTTAATCCGAATTTGCGCTTCCCCCAGTAAGTCGAACCCTGTTCGCTCCGGAGCTTGAGGGTAGCACGTTCTAGAGCCACTAGTCACTGATGTGATTTTTTTCGGCGCCAGAACATATAAGTCTAAATTTTCTTGTTGCAGAACTTGGCATCTGAATTAACCACAAGTCCTCAGTCCCGCTGGTTCAGTATTGTTTAGTCCACTTCCCGGATTTCCGCTTCGCATTCACATATTGTTTGCGCGAAACTTCTCCTCGACTGTCCCGTCTTCCGCTTTTCGCCGCTCGCCCTATTTCCGTTCCCAGATAGCCTCGTCTGCTGGGCCCGATACTCCGCCATAGGTATCGGTTTCTGCACGAACGAGGACGCACAAGAGCCACCATTCCAGGTCGCAAGGACTTCTTCTCCCCCATTCGTGGCCGGCCTCCCTAACGTCCCTCAGCGACGTTTTTTGCATAAGCACCCGCTGCAGCTGGCAACCGCCAGCATTTATCAAGGCCACCACTATTCCTGTGGGCCTACTCTCTCAAACGAGCACCGCATAGCCCGTTTGAGTGGTAGCTAGCGCTCCGCGGACCCAGCGATCACAGCTCCCTAGAATTTATATTCTGGTGCTGAACTGTCTGTGTCCAGCCGTAGTTACGTCATTGCTGGAATCTTTGACCTCCAAGTAGAGAAATAATTTAATCATGAGCTCTGTCAACAATTTGAGTACGTCCCTTGGGACTCCGTCGCTCACTATCAACCACGATGTGGCGGCTGATTTGGATTCGACCAACGCCTTCGAGGGTAAGCATACACTAGACCTTGTTACGTATTGCCATTCCTGAGCGCATTGCTAACACCTACCCTAGGTCCTGAAAAACTCCTGGAGGTTTGGTTCGCTCCTAGCTCTACCTCGCTTCCTGCCGGTGTGAAGGAGGCCGGTTTGAAGGCAGTCGCGTCTGAGACTTGGGTTAGCATGCTTGACATGGTCAACTGCAAGATTCTTTCTGTACTTAACTCCGAGAACGTGGATGCTTATCTCCTGTCCGAGTCTAGCATGTTTGTGTTCCCTCACAAGATCATTCTCAAGACTTGCGGTACCACGACCCTTCTTCTCGGCCTTCAACGCATGCTGCACATTGCCGCTCTTCACGCGGGTTTCCCCTTCAACAACGCCACTTCTGCTGAAGAAGTCCAGGCTGCTGCCACACCTTACCGTGTGTTCTACAGCCGCAAGAACTTCTTGAACCCTGATCGTCAGCGCGGCCCCCATCGTCGTTGGAAGGATGAAGTCAAGTATCTGGATGACATGTTCGAGGGCGGATCCGCCTACATGGTTGGCAAGATGAACGGTGATCATTGGTACCTTTACATTACCTCTCCCCAGAGTAAGACTCCGTCTGAGGATGTTACCAATGCTGAATTGCCCGAAGGCATCTCGCGGGATCAGTTAGCCCCCTTCCCTAACAGGGAGGTCAACGATGAAACTTTGGAGATTCTGATGACTGATTTGGATCCTGAACATGCCAAGCAGTGGTACTTGGAGCACGCGAGTGCGGTCGCGGGCCCCAAGGGCATCTCCGGCGTTGAAACCCCTGCCGCTGTCAATGGCAAGCATGAGGACTTTGCGGGCGTATTTGGTAACATGGAGGACAACGATGCACAGTTGGCTCTTGATGCAGCTCTGACTACTGAAGGCCACGCTTACNACATTACCTCTCCCCAGAGTAAGACTCCGTCTGAGGATGTTACCAATGCTGAATTGCCCGAAGGCATCTCGCGGGATCAGTTAGCCCCCTTCCCTAACAGGGAGGTCAACGATGAAACTTTGGAGATCCTGATGACTGATTTGGATCCTGAACATGCCAAACAGTGGTACTTGGAGCACGCGAGTGCGGTCGCGGGCCCCAAGGGCATCTCCGGCGTTGAAACCCCTGCCGCTGTCAATGGTAAGCATGAGGACTTTGCGGGCGTATTTGGCAACATGGAGGACAACGATGCACAGTTAGCCCTTGATGCGGCTCTGACTACCGAAGGCCACGCCTACGGTACCATTGTCAGCAACAACTGTGGTCTTTCTGACGTCTACCCTACCTCGCGCTACCCGGATGCTCGCATCGATGCTTACCTCTTCACCCCATGCGGCTTCTCTGCCAACGGTGTTGTTCCCGCTCCTGTTTCCGAAAAGCCCGTTGAGGGCGCCAAGGAGGCTCCCTCAGCACACTACTTTACTGTCCATGTGACTCCTGAACCTCACTGCTCGTATGCCTCTTTTGAGACTAACGTGCCTTCTGGCCAGAGTGGCCGTACCACTGCCGATATCATCGAGCACGTAGTCGGCATCTTCAAGCCCGGGCGCTTCAGTGTTACTCTGTTTGAGGCCAAGGATGAGCGTTTTGAGGAGGCTGGCCTTGAGGGCGGCCTGGTTCGCACTAAGAAGGTTGCTTGCCCCGTTCCCGGATACAAGCGTCTGGAACACATTGTGCACGACTTTGAGGACTATGATTTGGTCTTCCGCTTCTATGAGAAGGAAGGCTGGACTGGGAGCCGTATTGCCCGTGTTGGTGAATTCTGTTGCTAGATGGAGGAGAGTCTTTTGAAACTATCGGTTTGCTAAAAAGGATCGTTGATAATTTGAGGTTATATGAATGAATTGAATTTACATTACTTGGACACAAAAACTTCATTACATGAGTGTGAAAAGGTGACATGATCTCTGCAAAGCTCTCCTATTTTGACAACATAATCGTACAATCGCCTGGTAAGACCCTCTGTCTACCAATATTGAAAACTAATAATACATAACAAGAAAACAAATCCCAACCGTAATAATGAACATAACCACATAGCCGATATTTAATCCTTCTTTTCCTCGACCTTCTCCTCAACCTCCTCCTCAAACTTCACCTCGGTAATCTCTTCAACAATCACCTCCGACTTCTCTTCCGCCGTCTCCTCGGTCGTAGCCTCGGCACTCTCGCTATTAGACTCATCCTCAATAGTCAGCTCACCCGCCTCCTTCGCCTTCGCCAACTTCTCCGCCTCCTCCGCCTCCTTCGCCAACTTCAGTTCATTCAACTCATCCGTCAGCGTCTTCAGCGCCGTAGGGAACGCCCCCGGGGTCTTGAACACTTCAACCCAATCAAGCTGCTTGGAAATGTTGTTAGGCTCCAAGACCTGAACTGGCTTCTTCATCTCCATGCGATCCCGATGGGCACGGTAGGTCTGGCCCTTGTGACTGAGAGTACGGAGCATGTCGACGTACGAGCGGTTGTATGACGACATGGATTCGGGGTCAGGACGGGTTGCCTCAAGAGTGGAGCGACGGCGCTCCTTGACTTGCGCGTAGATACGGTGAGCACGGTTTTCATCCATTTCCTGGATGTTGTATTCCAGGGCCCACTTGGGGACTTGCTCGGATTTGGTCAGACGAGGCACGTACTCCTTGTGAACCTTGTTTTGCATGGTGATGATGAAGCCCGTGAGGGGAGTTTTCTTTACCTCGGCGGCAGTGGGCGCTGGCGACTCCGACTCGGAAGTCTTGGTGGCAGCGCGGTCAGCAACAAGCTGGTTCAGGATGCGAGCGAAGGCATGAAGTTGCTCGGGCTGGCTAGTGGCAGGCGTGGTGGTGGTGTCTGTGGCTTGCGAGGCCATGTGGCGGATAAGATCCTTGAGTGAGGACTTGCCAGGAGTATCACCACGGGGAGCGTCGAAGGCATCATCAAAAAGATCGGCGTCGTTCTCATTGTCAGAGTCAGAATCAGATTCGGTGGTTTCTTGGGCCTCAGACTCGGAACCCTCAGCAGACTCCTGAATCTCGGAGTCAACGGACTCTTGAATGTCAGATTCAGAGACAAGAGGCTCAATGATGCCGTCCTCGATGATAAGCTGGTCAGAGACAGCCTCTCCGAGGATGGACTCGTTAGTGTCAACACCCTCGATAGGGCTCTCAATAGAATCAATACCCTCAGCGACCTCGGCACCCTCGACACCCTCAGCAGCAACATCAGCATCCTCGCCTTCGCCGTGAGTGCCAGTCAAAGCCTCAAGCAGGTCATTGACATACTCGTTGCCACCAGCCTGAGCCTCAGTCTCCTGGAGCAAACCACTCTGGCGCAGAGCCACCACAATAGCCTTGCGAACGTAGGCAACACCAAGCTCGTCACTCTCGACAGCTTCCTCCGTTTTGGTAGCCAACTCCTGCCAAACCTCCTCACTTGACCAGGCGGTGTCCTCCTCTTCAGCTTCAGACTCCTGGGCAATGGCTTCCTCCTCGGGTGTAGGCTCAACGACAGGCTCCTCGACAGGCTTAGCGGGCTTAGCGGGCTCATCGTTATACGCCATCATCTTATTCTCCCACTGGATAATGTTCTCCTTATTCTTGGCCTGGATAGCCTCGATTTGCTCCTTCTCCATAGGCTCAGCGAAGAAGTACATGATAGGAGGATTGGTAGGACGAGTTTCAGTGTGGATGCGGAGAGACTGCTGGGGGTACTTTTCAGTGACGATATTGAAGATATCGTTGAGCATGCGCAGACTGAGACGGAACTCGGCGTCACCAAGCTCAGTGTCATTAGTGCCATGGATAGCAAGATCCATCTCAGGAAGGGAGATGTACTGGAAACCGAAAATACGACTAGTGTTGTGGTAGGCAACAAAGATACCGTCCATGTTACCCATGCGCACCTGAAGAGAGTACTTGAGGAAAGCTGACCGAATCATGTCGTAGTACTCACGCTCATATGACTCCCAAGTGCCAGTGAGAGAATGGATTTCATACCCGTTCATCTCTTTGAACTGCTGAGTGTCCATACGGACCGAGATAACAGCACGAGTCTTCAAATCGAAGTTGCCAACACCAGGGAGACGCGGGTCATTGGCATCCAACTGCGAACGAACCATCCAATCACCCAAGGTAGAGTAAGAGAAAGCTTCCTCGGCATTACGCTCCTCCTCGCTAATTTCGGACGACCTTGAGCGGTGGTATCTGTTGAACTCGGCAGGGGTAAGAGTGAGAAGCTTTTCCATAGACTTACCCAGCATACTCAGAATGTTGGGTGTATCAAACTCCTTATCGGCATCCATAGAGTAGTGGCCATCGTTGTAGTGTAAGAAACCTGCCGCAGGTGACCGGGTAATCTTGGTGTAGTTGAGGGTATCGGCTTGGAAGTTGCGGGAAAGGTTCGAGATGCTGATAGGTCTCCAGTTGGAAATAAGGAAATGGAATTGTGAAAGAGTTCCCGACATACTTGATGTTGAACCACTGAACTTCTTGCCATGCGCCCGCGCCTTCTCAATCAGCGTACCATCCTTGGAAGAAGTGACATACTCCTTGAGCGCGCGGAAGTCGAATTCGTCTACAGGCATAATCTTAGCCAAGAACGGGTCAAAATTGAACACACCCGACCGAGGATCCTGAAGCTGGTAGACACCGGGGTTGAAAAGTACCCGCTCCAAACCATGATGCAACTTCGCGACCTCAGCACCCTGCTCGACCTGCTTGTAATCAATATCCTGCGCCCTGTGCGTGGTAACATGAATCGTCTTTCCCTCCACATCGTCGGGCTGTAATTGCACCCGATCTATCTCTGGACTGTCGGTTTTCTTCTCCCTGGGTCTTCCCCGGAACGGTCGTGGTTGCGATGGCTGATCGGGCTTCTTTTCTGAGGATGTCTGACTTGGCGTTGGCTTCTTCTTCTTCTTGAGCGCCTTGGCTGGGATATTCTTCTTCTTCAGTAAGTCTTGAACCACAGCTGCAGCCCCCTCCATCAACTTATCAGCCGCAGAAATCTCCTCCGTAGACTTTCCAGCACTACTCGCCTTACTGTCCTTCTTCTTTTTGGTGCTCTTGGACTTCGTCTCCATAGCTGCCGCAATACTCCCCTTCGTCTTCTTCTTTTTCTTCTTCTGTGGTGACTGTGGTGACTGTGGTTGGGTTGAGCCCCCCTTCTTCTTGTTCTTGCGCGCCCCGCTCTGTTCCGCTACAGCCTGAAGAGATTCAATGTCGCCCGGGGTAATCTCCGTGCCGGGGCTCAACTCAATCCCACCATTTTTAGATGCGGACTCGACCTCAACCTCGGGGGAGGGAAACTCTGAAATGTCGTCGGGTCCCTTAAGACCGGAGACCCGGATAGCAGTGCTGTGAAACCCCACTACCGAAAAC
>JSUI01006523.1:0-39903 GCA_000833645.1 Huntiella omanensis | reverse complement strand
CGAAACACAATACAAAGTAACTCCAAAAATTGAATTTTTGAATCCCGGTCTATCTCAAAGGGTTTTTCCCAATGCATACGAAAATCTTTAGCCTTGTGCAACATGGATTTTACACTGGTCTTCCAGGATAACTAAAGTAACTACTTCCCTGACATGTGAAGTTGAAGTTCATCTATCAAATATTCTGCCTAATCGCAAAAGCCATTCTATTGTTCAATATGGTCAGCCATTCGGGCAAACGCTGGAGTCCGTTTATGTGAATCAAGTTTTGTTTATGCATTGAATCTACTATGCTTGTCTTCGTCTAAGACTGGCCTATTTTTGTCATCATTGGAGTTCTCATAGATTATAATTCCTGTTTTTCACCACACCTGTGATTTGCTAGAATTTTCGGGCTACCAAATCAGGACAAAGAGTCCCACTTATGTGCCATCACTGACATCACAAGGGTTACAAGTGAGGGTTCAAGAAGAAAAGAAGATAGGTAGAAGAAGAAATACGAATCAATCTCATTCGTAACGCTATGGTCTATCAAAAGATGTATGCGGTAATGGAAACGCACCATGGTATCCTAAATTAAAACAAATGTAAAGCAAAAAGAAAAAATCATAATACAGCTTCTCACTGAAGCGTATGGCCCAATGCCCTCTTGGCGTAGGCAACACCCTGCATCTTAGCCGCCTCAGACTCTGCAGTCTCGCCCATGACTTCATGACTTTGGGCCAACATTCCATCTGCTACACTCATCCAAACCAAACTGCCGCCCTTCTTCGCTTGTGTCGAAGCCGCTTTGGAACTCTTGAGTGCTTGCTCTCCCATGACAAATTCGAACAGTTTGCTGCGCATAACGTTTAGTGCAATTGAAAGACATTGTTTGTTGTAGGTCGCTTTGGCCCCTCCAATTGAAGCATGCATACTTGTTTTGATCTGGTTCAAAGACTGAGGAGGGTCGGTGACAATGGTTGAGACTACCAAATTGTACACTGTTTGAATCTCCACGTCAGGGTGCGCTTGACATATAGGCTCAATCTCTTCTAAGAGACTACCGACCTCGGCTGCTGGCGAATAGTCTGGATGTTGGAGAATCCAGATACGGTTCAGAGTCGCCAGAATTTCAACATCAAGTTGTGTTGATCTAGTTCCGGTAGAAGCCTGGATTTTGAAGTGTGGCTGGCTAAAGACCTCCAAGGCCTTGTCCAACTGACCGGTACCCATGTAGACCACACCACGGAGATAGGCACCCATAAGATCCATGAGAGTTTGCCCCCCCGGTTTAATCAAGCCATCGAGCTTCTGAAGGGTCTCCTTCACAGGCGCCCATCTACAATGAGTGGCAGCAAACAAACCAGAGATAACCAGCAAATAGGATCTAATCTGGGTACGCCAGAGGGATCTGCGCATGGACTCATGCAAAGTAGGCAGAGGTTGCACATCGGTTATACCTTCCGATTCCCCTGTAAAGTGTTAGTAAATGTTACTCTTTTGAGATATGCTGACTAGATACTTACATCTGTCCAGCGTTTCCATGGCCTCTTTCCAGTACTGCAAACACTTTGGGGTAGTCGCACTTGGCTGGTACCCTACAGCAATACCACTATAAGTCATGATCAATATTGTGAGCTCGATCCGACTAACAAACGAAAATGATATGAAATCCTGTTCCTTGCCGGAGGATATTATAGCTGCTGTATCTTGACTGATATGAGATGTGGAGCCTTGTTTGTGTATTGGGATGTGTAGAGCAGAAGAATTGCCTGCCCATTCACCAGAGATTCGCATGCGATCCATAAGCAACTGAAGTGTAGACAGTTTATTCATCAATGCTTGGGTCTGCTTCAAGTGCATACTGCACGCAAGATCCACCATCATGATCAAAACGTTTATTTGCAGCAATTGATTTGGTTGACTCAGGTGATGTTTCGTGGCAGAGGCTAGGCATTCCTGTATGCGTTCCAAATTCTCTTGCTTTGTCGCCTTGAGTAGCGCAAGAGCCTCTAAAAGTTGTGCGAGAGCACATACGGCGTGATCGCCCTTCGCCTGGGCCGTTGTTCCCAGCGCACGCAAGTTCTCAATAGCTGTGACATCAGCGGGGTTTCCGAGCTGCGTATAAAAGGTCGCCTTGAGAAACCTGAAAGCATAAACCCATTGATGATGACGTGTGGCGTTTGCATCAGAGATGTCTCGATCGGCTGCTACCAATGCCGCTTTCGGTGACCGGTGGAACAAAATTTTGAGAAGTTGGTACTTCATGACGTACTGCAGATCCAAAAACCGATGCCTCTCACATAACGTCAACCCCTTACTAAGCGTCATTTCTGCCTCCATAACATTGTCGGTATTTTCGTACAGTAACTGGGCATACCGTAACCGCAACTTGGCTTCTTGTCTTGGTGTCATTCTTCCACTTTGCATTGTGGCTTCCATGCAAGCAAGACCAGTAGCCATCAGTTTCTGGAAGTCGCGAATTGGGCCATCCGTTTCGGCCACAATGATAGATGGTATACTGGCATGCGCGGCAGCCAAACATTCCTCCGCCACACAACCATATAACGAGATTTGGTCCGATATCCTACTACGGGCCGTGACAGATGGAGATCGTTTCGATATGTTCGATCGCACGGAAAGAGCAGGCGATGTGACGGAGGGCGTGCGGGGAGCCACCATACTAGGGGGCTGAATGGTGGGGTGAGACTTTGTCCGGTTTCCATGTTGGTTGTGTGTCGTTGTGGGCGTCTGGGGCTGGGACATGACGGGAGTCTTTGGGGGCTGAATGAGTGGCAAGCTTGGTGGCGGCGGCGGTTGGATATTAGTCGTGGACTCGGGAGCAATATAGCGCTTCCGCGCCTTTTGGAGTTTGGCAGTCTTTGGCGGTTGTTGGGCCTTCGTGGGATGAGCTGGTGGAGCGTGGGGATTTGCGCCCATTGGAATAATGGGAGGCGGAATAGGTGTCGTGCTCACTAAGTCGCTAGACGAATAATTGGAGGTTGACGGCTTTTGCTCCACTGGCGGTGGTTCTGGTTTGAACATTTCGTCGTCCCAAGAGTTGCTCATTGTGAAAGTCTCGCTTGGATTCACAAATTGTAGGTCCATTGGGTTGAGTGTCGTCGGTTGTACCTGTGGTGGGGCTTGTACTGGCAATTCTTCAGATAATTGTAGCTGGGCAGTCGTCACGGTAGGTGTTTGCATTTGAGCAGAAGGCACCATGGGAGTTTCCATCTTAGGCGAGGATGAAAAAGCCAACTGCGTGTGATGTTGCTGTTGTTGTGGTGGTAGGTGTTGTTGGGCCACCATCGTGTTTGCGGAGTTGTACATGTCTTGACTTGATCCATAAGATTGTTGTGAGTAGTGTCTCTGGGGAGAAAGCTCGTGGCGAGGTGGTGCGGGCGTCATCGACAACTGCTGATGCTGATATTGCGTTGGAGACTGGCTATACTGGTTTGGAAGACGTTGCTGCTGTGGTGACTGAGGAACATGGTGTGTTTGCTGCATTTGTTGGGGGGATTGTCCATAGTTGTGCGGTGTCTGGTGGTTTGACATCTGAGGTCTAGGTTGGAGGGGCTGTTGTAGTTGCGCAAGAGAAGGTAGAGGCTGGTGCTGTTGTGCATGTTGACTCTGATGGATTGGCTGTTGAAGCTGTGGTGATAGCTGTTGCTGGTACATGCCCATGTTCGATCCCATGTTTGCTCTAACGCTTGAATTAACATTGTAATCTTGGCTTAATCCCATCTGTGGCGAGTTCGAATACTGTCGTGCATCGAAAGAGTTCTGGTGATGTGTCGTCGGGATCTGTTGTGGGAGAGACTGGCTGAGATACCGGGGTTGGAACTGTTGCGGGTCGCACTGGTACATTTGCGAATCAATGTTCATGAATTGGCCATTGAACTGTGGTGGCATCACATCGTTGGTCTGTTGTGGACGGTGGCCAAACATCATCTGCTGGTACTGCGCCTGTGGTTGTTGATACTGTGGCGACTGGTACATTTGCGGATGCTGCCCATAGGGCTGCGATATAGGCGACGACAGTCCAGGTTGTTGTGGAGTATGGCCACCGTAGTTCTGCCCTGGTGGCAGAGGGCCGGGAAAAGACATTTCGTTTATGGTGGCGATGGCATGTGGTTGTAGGTGAGCACGGAGGATGGGAATCGTCCCCGGAGATTGGGCTCCCGATGAACAGCGATTAAGGCGAAGCGCGATCTGAGGTTACTTCCATATACGGTGTCAGTTGGAAAAAAAGATATATAATGCGGAAGGCGCACGGCGATCATTCGAGATTTGTCGCGGCAGTTGTAAGTAATTGTACCGGTAAATTGATTTCTCGGGGGCGGACAATATTATGTATAAAAATACAGGTGCAGCACGCACGAAATAATGCAGTCGCGCAGACAACAAATGGATGATATCCTCGAACAGGGTGGTGGGAAGTGCAACAAGGCTTTAAACAGACGAAGCACGGGACTTGGGCAGAGTTGGCGCAATCCAGCGCAACGCAATTCGGTAAGGCACACGAAACGGAATTGCCAATATACTGGGGTTTGACAAAAAGACGCTACTGTCGTCGCTGTCAAGTGATGGTCCTACAATAGAATCAATAATGATGGCGCCTCACAACGGAAACATGAGGGCAATTTAGAAATTATCAAGCAGGCGCAACTGGTGATGTGGGTGGAATAGATAAATGGGGTAGGTAGTGACGATGGTTGGCGACTTCTGGGCTCGGGCGCAGAAATCCTGCTGCGACAGGGGATGGGGCAAGTCAGGCAAGTCAGGTCTCCCGACATAGCTGGTGTCAGGGCCACATCAATTTTCGGTGCATTGAAGTGTCGTCACGTGATAATTATCTAAGTTGTGGGGGAAAGTAGTCTCAGCCTCGCGCATGTTAATTGACGAATTGGGCTATTTTTGTCAGCCTTGCAGGTAATTAACGGGTTGCCTATTCCAACAAAGACAACACAGACAAGCAACCAGCTTAATGCCAGGACGCATTCCGTCCAAGGTATCTGCAGAATTAGGAAGTTTATTTACATTTGGTCGCTCTGTATAAATCTTTTGTTCTTCTTAACAAGCCCATTAGCAGCTCACTTGTTACTTTCCTTCTTTTACCATTTTAATCCATCATATTTCTTATCATCAAGTAAACATGAGATCTTCTAGTGAATGGCAAGAATCCTACGGTACAGAGCCAATGCCAGACGATGGGCGGGCAACATTTGGACAGCTATCCACGACGGGAACACAAGAGTCCAATCATATTGATCTAATAGAAACTTCCGCCCCGGCATCCCAAAACTCGGTAGAAGACTGGTGGGAGATTCGCGGCGTATTGGCCGAACGGATATGGTGTGGTCAACATGAATATCTAGTAGACTGGGCGCCACATCACATTACAGGCGAAACCTATCCCCCGGAATGGGTAAGTTATAGCGCCTAAGAATTGCCCTACAGCAGCCCCTGTAGCACCGGTTCACGCCCTAAACAAGCGGCGCGCAGAAACGCCACAGCATCTGTCGCAACCAACTTACAGGGGATGTGGCTGCACTTACGATCAAAGTCTTGCTTAAGTAGATCGGCGATGCGATAATGCGCGGCGGCCTTGTTAAGCAACTACCGTGATTTATAGCAAGACTACGATCCAAGATCTGCGGACTTTCATACCTCTTTGCTTCGTTGAGTGCCGTTGTTCTTCATACTGATTTCTCCCCGTTTTGTTTGCTTGTAGAAACCAGCAGCCGAAGTCAGTGAAGGCGCAGTCCAAGCCTGGCTTACTGAAAAGCAGCAAAGACTCGAAGCAAGCAGGGCCTCGAGAAACAAGCCCAGAAACAACTCGAGGTCTCGGGAAACACAAACCACACCTGAACATAAATCCGGTCGGTCCTCCCGTCACCGCACTTCGCATATTGTCGTCACTTCACCCGGAGACTTGTTATCACAACCAGCACCCCGACCGCTGCTTGTGAGCCAGGACGTCTCGTCTATAGACGCCCAGTCCCAAGCCTACGCCGCATGTGGACCCCCATCTCAGTCGCAGCAGGCACTCGACCCAATCTACATTTCTGACGACGAGCCCAGCAGCTCGGATCTTTCCACCCATTCTCCCCACCATCAACAACAAGACACCCAGGAGGATTACATCATCAATCAAGATTCGCCTTCTCAGGATCCAATTGTCTTACACCCATCAAATACACAAACTTCTAACAATAATTCTAAGGCGCCATTTCTTCCACCTTCCCATCCCCGCCAACCTATTTCTACTGAGATTCCAGACTCACAGGACGACCAAAATTCTTCCATTTTTTCTCTACATCACTCGCAAAATATCACCAAGGCCGCTCCTTCCTCACATGCTCGAAGTCAGTCAGAAAAGCCTGCAACTGCCTCACCACATACACCCCCGCCTCGGCCACTCACACCCATTCCAGTTTCGAGCAACTACGATATTCAAAATTCCGAACCCTCTCCGATTAATGCACCNTCTCTACATCACTCGCAAAATATCACCAAGGCCGCTCCTTCCTCACATGCTCGAAGTCAGTCAGAAAAGCCTGCAACTGCCTCGCCACATACACCCCCGCCTCGGTCACTCACACCCATTCCAGTTTCGAGCAACTACGATATTCAAAATTCCGAACCCTCTCCGATTAATGCACCAGAAACCGACAACTTCCACCATAACTCTTCTGTCCAGCCGGCTGATCTTCCAGAAGCTCTTCCTGTCACCTCCTCGGGCCATCATTTCCAATCCCAACTGCCCCGTTGCCCGCCGGTTCTTGTCGTCTCCAGCAACCCCAGTTTAGACCGCGCATTCCAGACGCCTCTCCATCCGCATTCTCTCGAAAGCCGTTTTCCAGAGACCCAACTTCCCGGTAGTGCTGCCGTCATTACTCCCTCTCGCACACCTCATTCCCGTGACCACGCGCTCCAGTCACCTGCCGCTTTCATGGGCATGCCATCAGGGCGCATTACGCGATCACAAACCAACGCCGAACAAGGCCACAAGAGGCACTTGTCTTCGTCTGGCGCAGCACCTCTGGTCAAGCGCCCTCGCCCATTACATCCCCCACCAGCTTCCTTCGGCGTAGATATGGAAGACACCACCGCCTTTGGCTCTGTTGATGAGCTTCTCTATGATCCGGCTCGTCCGCTCATTGTCCCAGTAGCCGAGGAACTTGGTCATTCGGATGGCCCTACCCATATGTTCCCTTTGATCGGCGCACAAAACACTGACATCATGGTACCGATTGTCCCTCCAGTTTCTGTCGACGCCGCGCTTCCAATTGTCTCTGAGGCGGGCAATTCTCACATGATTTCCGGTGTTGTAGACCCCTCTTCCTTGGCTTTAAATGGATCTCTGGGCCCCAATATGCACATCGACGGCTCGCCTGCCATGACGGTAGCGCCAGCAGATATTACTAAAATGATGGAGGTCCCTTTTGCCGATAACGTGCATCTCGAAACATCCCCAATTCAAGGACCCGTTGTCGACGTCCCTATGGATGTTTCACAGTCTTTCGAGGAGGAACCAGTATATCAGGGCGAACGTGAGTTCCTCGTCACTCTACCGTTTGCCTCTAGTCAGCGCCCGCATTACACGGAGATTGCCGAGGGATACCGTGACCCCGACAAGTATTATACGTCACTCTTTCACAAACGAGACCATGAACCACCTCAGGCCTCACTCATCTACCAAGTGGACGAACAATTCGTTTCTCTGCTTGACCTTTGCGATTACCCTCACATGTTGGCAGACAAGTCGCTCGAGACCCTCAACGAAAAAGAGATTCAGCACTACGCCGTCGAATCAAATGCCAAGTTCAACTTCTTATGGGAATTCTTGGATCAGATTCGCGATACTGAGAAGAATATACTCATCGTCTGCCGTTCGAAAAGGCTCATGAAGCTGCTCGAGGTTGTCATCAGCATTGAGAAAATTGCCGTTTCTACCACTACCATTCAACAAGCCGACTTCACATATGCCACATCTACCGCTACCGTTGTCCTGGCCTTGGCAACATCTGANCCCTCAACGAAAAAGAGATTCAGCACTACGCCGTCGAATCAAATGCCAAGTTCAACTTCTTATGGGAATTCTTGGATCAGATTCGCGATACTGAGAAGAATATACTCATCGTCTGCCGTTCGAAAAGACTCATGAAGCTGCTCGAGGTTGTCATCAGCATTGAGAAAATTGCTGTTTCTACCACTACCATTCAACAAGCCGACTTCACATATGCCACATCTACCGCTACCGTTGTCCTGGCCTTGGCAACATCTGATATTGAAGACCCAATGACGTCGTTTGATGTCGTCATTGGCTTCGATTACATGTTCCGGTCATCCGTTGCGGCTCGCAAAATCGATGCTATGGACCCTCGCAAGGAGCCTTTTGTCCTGATGCTTACTATGCTTCACTCCATCGAGCACTTGGACATTTCTCTTAACCGGAGTCGTGATCCTCTCCAGCACAAAACTTCTGTGATATACGGTCTTATCGAAGCTCGCGAGTTTATTAGATGTCCATCCGATAGCGCCTATGAGAAGCCACATGAAATTGCGTCTATCTTTGCAGAGCAGATCAAGCACCCAAATCCAGATTTTGCTTGGGACTCCCAGCCATTCCCAGAGGAGATTTTGGAGAAGGTGTACTCATCTCCTTCCAATACTCCCTCTTCTTCGGAATATACGGCCTCTGTTATTAAGCCTATTACTGGCCGTAAACGGAAACAGTCCAGTGAGAAGACAGCTGCCAAGAAGCGCATCAAGACGACTCCCCATGAGCGCCTTCTCACAAGCCACCTTCTCGTCGATGCTGAGCGCCATAGATCTCTCAAGCCTTTTGTGAAGATGCTAGG
Source organism: Huntiella omanensis (assembly GCA_000833645.1). NCBI lineage: Eukaryota > Fungi > Ascomycota > Sordariomycetes > Microascales > Ceratocystidaceae > Huntiella > Huntiella omanensis. The sequence goes on along the minus strand of JSUI01006523.1, from coordinate 31,054 downwards.
ACTACATATCCTTAACATCGATAAGTCCTGGGATGATACCGAAGCCATTGTTCCACAGAACCTGTTAGATCGCATGTGTCAGAAGATCACTGAGTATCAAAATATACTCAAGCATGAGCGTGAGGTGACATCAGATCTCCGCAAGAATATGCATAACATGAGCAAGCACCTAGAGAGTTACAAGAGGACCTTCGACCAACAATCACTCCGTCTAGCCGAGTCTGTCCAGGAGCGGGCCCAAGCCCAAATCGATCGTGACGCGCAAGTCCAAGAAAACGCCACCCTCAAATCCGAACTCGAGCAACTCCGCGCCCAACTCGCCGCCTCCAAAGCCCGCGAAGACGCCCTCACCACCGAGCTCGCCACCCTCAAGAACCCCCCCACAGACCTCGCCACCGGCATCCCCCCCACCACCTCCGACGCATCCACCATAATCACCCTCACCGCCCGCGCCGAAGCCGCCGAAGCCGCAGTCACATCGCTAGAAAAGCGCATAACAAGCCAAACCACCGAACTAGACTTCATCCGCCGCACCTACCAAGACGCCTCCAACGCCGCCAGCCACCTCAGCAACGAGAACAAAGATCTCCAAGCGGCGCTAACCTCCGCCCAGCATTCAGCGTCGGAAAATCTCCGCCACATCCACGATTCCAACGCCAAGTCACAAGTCGCTCAGCTTATGCGCATGGTTGATGATGCCCGGGCTATCCAGCGGGAACGGGAACATGATTTGGAGAGGGCACGTGAGGAACTTCGACTTTCCAAGGCGGGTAGAAGGGAAACGAGACAGACTTCGGCTCCCAAGAGTCCCAGAGTTAGTTTATTAAGTCCGCGGAATACCAGAGGTGTTATGGGGGTCAGTTCGAGTCGGGGTACTAGCCCGGCGGCGAACGTGTTGGAGAGTGCCGGGACTGGGAATGGGAGATGGGGACACCTGAAGGAGTAGAGTTGATGATTGGAGTTCATGATTCATTATGATTATTATGGTTTAGAGATAGCGATAGCAGATGGACAACGTCGCACCACTAGTCTAATACACAGTATGCCGCATAAACACAATGTATTCATCATCGTACAAGACATCTACATGTAACCCTTTCGCCACTCAATGCTAAAGAAACCATGGATGGGTAAAAAAAAAAATCAAAATGAAAATATACCATCGAGGCTCCTCTCTTAGCAGTCCTCCTCCTCTTCCACTTGTATCACTCCACTATGTACAACCCAAACAAAAACAAATACAATGGCTTCGTAATCAGGCCTTTTCGTCCCAAGCAAAAAGATTATAATAAAAACACATCACAACACGTCTCCCAATTTTCGACCCAGACCTATTCGAGTTCCGCGCCGAGTCTTCAAAAACGGCATCTGTCGTCTGCCACACCTTGTTCTTTGTGGCACTGATTTTCCTCGCTTGGTTGCACAAAATGTTGATTGGCCGTGGTTATCTTGGTCTCATAGATATGAGGTTAACGAAACCGTAGATAGCCGGTGTACTGGTGACATGACCAATCCCTAGCAACAAGCGCTACTTCATCTAACACCGTCCAATAACGAAAGAAAAAAAGACATGTGAAAACAAGAACAAGACGTCGTTTAGTCTATATCGATGCAGTGGTGTATATGGAAAATCAAGTCGCAGAAACAATATCAAAAATGCTCAGGGAAAAAGTAGTTTATCCCGTATATGATACCGGGCGCTGGGCGCGAATCGAAATGTGGCGGAGACAGAATGCGTTAAATGACGTCTATATCGGATCGGAATCGGCAATTACGCTTGAGGTCGGGATCGGATTGGGGTAGACATGATGCGTTTAGTGGGACTCGGGGTAGAGGTCCTCCTTGAGCTGAATACCAAGCTCCTCACGGAGGGGCTTGAGCTCAGTGAGGTAAGCCTCGTACTGGGTGTTGTTCTCGGTCTTGGACTTGATGGCTAATTACAACAAAATTATCATGTTAGTTGGAATGTCAAGACACCGAATGCGGGGTGACCGGGGTTTATTCGGGGTCCATCAGATCCAACGCTGTGGAGCCCCGACCGAACGAAGACCCAGTAAGGCGGTAAAATGTAAATCGAAAAAAAATCGGTGAATCGTACCTTCGAAGACGCGGACAGCGGTGGCGAAGTCGTTGACACGGCGGGCAGCCTTGAGGGCAGCAGTGATGACCTCAGCAGAGGGGATCAGATCGTAAGCGAAGGCGTTGTTCAGGTTGCGCTATAACCAAAATGGCATGTCAGTACATCGTATCCAATATGTCGAAGTCGGCGACCATATCCTATAGTTGACGTCGCTTAGATAGTCCAAAATCGGCCGTCACATTAAGGCCATGCGCCAAAATCAGGCCACTACTTGGCAAATGATCCGGGTGTCCGGATAGTTCCGGCTGATATTCGCTATTTGGCGGCGGCGGACGAAGACGGACGAGGGTGAAAACTATCAATGGAGAGAATATAGGTTCGGGTCGATAGTGTGACTGACCTGCAACTCGAAGACGTCCTGGACAGCATCGAACTCCTTCTCGTAACTGTGATGGTTAACATGTCAGTAACGGCTAATTGGAGATAGCTGACAGGCAGTAGGCGTAAAGGCTTTATTTTATGCGGCTTGCGATTGGGCAATTGCTTGCTTAGCAGAGCCGTCCTTGTTTAAACCATGCACGACTGGGAAAAAAAAGAATCGTAGCATTGGAGGGACGGACAGTGCTGCGTGATTGGACGCTTAGCTGCAGTAACAGACATAGCCGCTCATTAAATATTGAAAATACAACAAGATGACGAAGGGCGATATCAATTGGCCATACAGACGGCAGCATAACGTGAAGTTGGCGAACCAATGGCAAGCCAATCGCAAGAACAACATCGCCAAGGACAGAGATGTTTATATATGGCCATGGTAGATTGTTGTCGGATATCGGTGGGTTGTAGAGACTCACCGAGTGTTGAACTCCTCGTAGGTCTCCTCATCGTGGGCGCCGGAGCGCATGACGGTGCTGGTGCTGAAGGAGGCGACGGGCGCGGGCATGGCGACACGGGCAGNGAGGGGCTGGCGGACGGCAACACGGCAAACGGACCGGCGAGCGGCCAGGCGGAGAAGAGAAGCAGACATTGTGATGGTTGTGATTATGGTGTTGTGAGTTGGGGTCGGAGTGACTATAGATCTGATCGGCTCGTTAAAGACGGACAAGACGAACAATGGGATTTCTAAGGTATGGATGGATTGTGAGTGCTGCTGGTGCGGAAAGACAACCGAGAGTAATGATGAGGGCCTGTAATTTCAGGAGTGAAAAATTGTCACCAAGTAGTTGGGAGCTGGTAGTTACTAGAGGCCGAGGTGGGAGGGCAGCAAAATGTGGCAGGTCTGGGACAAAAGGACTGGGGCGGCGGGCATGGGGAAGCAGTAGGAAGGCTTAAAGCCGCTTAAACCAACAGTATGACTGCACTGACTACAACTACTTTACTGCTCTACGACTACACTACAGTGCGGCAGCAGGAATTGGTCACTACTGCATAGATTGGCAGCTGCAGCAAGAATTGGTTTCCGGCTGTCCTCAGTGGCTGACTGACCGGCTTGGGATTTGTTCTGGCCAATGCGTTGGCTTTTAGCACAAAAGCGGGAACTAGAGGGAAAAAAATTCGTCGCCAAACCGGCCAGGCCATAAGCTCGGTCAACGAATGAGAATGCAGCTGTTTGCCAGTTAGATTCCTCGTATGTTTTATAGTGCAACGTTTTAGTGGGGGTTTCTTGCTTAGTCACCCAGCCCTTTTTATCAAGATATTCGGTTTTCTGGCAGGCGAGCGTAAAAAGCGTATCAAACCCCAGCCCATCAGATGGTAAAGACGAAATAATGATGTCATGGTTGGCTAGAAACGTGTTCTGATTGCGGGGAAATATCAGGCTTTAGCATTGTGGGATTGTAGACGAGGTCTTGATGAGAAATGTATAGCAAGCAAAGTTATATAAGAACAAACTGTTCATCACTATGAAGAGTACGAAAACGACCGAGTTGACGAACAAGTTGGTTGTATTTATACTCGTAGCTTGTGAAACCCTGGTCGGTTCCTCGACTAAATACTGGAGCATACTTGCTCACTTGCGTTGTTTTCTATGACGTACTGTATGTATACATGTGGTTGACACCTGCATTATGATAAGATAAGTATGTATGTATACTCGTACACCCCTTTGGCATACTTATGGCGTCACATTTTCTCCAAATAACTTCATTCATGATGTTGTAAAACCAATCGTGTACATAACCCTACCATAGTCACATTGATCCATAGGGTTTACGGGATAGGCGTCCGGAATATCTTATGCCGCGGTGCTGCCCTGCCATGGCGGTGGGATCAACTGTCTTTACAGGGAACATTGCGCAAAACGGAAATTGGAACTAGTAATTGACCAATGAACGGACTCCGGGTTTTACTTACAACGACTAGACCACAAAGAGCAGGATTTGAAGATATCCACATTGATGTCACTGTTAACAATGTCACGACATGGCACATGAGCCGGAAGCTGAAATGCCTTGAACTCTTTGAGAAGACTATAGATAGAAAGCAAGTTACATCACTGTGATACCGCCTTGGCAGTAGCTTTTTTTCATTCCCAAAAGTACCGTCAACTGCTATGCCGTCGTCAAAGGTAACACAAGACAAATGTTCCCCTGCATCAACTAGATCTTACATACAATTATCGTGACCACAAATAGTATTCCATAGAATGTGAACTGGAAGGAGTAGATCATGAGTAGTATTTAGAACACTAAACCCGAGCGGTAGTTGGTGGACCCCCAGAATCCTGAAGAAAAATACGGACGGATCGAACACGGATATTATCATGTGACACCCGTATGTTTGTGTGATTTCTTCTGCTAAAAAAGCTCTTCCACGGAAATAAATAACTTCGAGATCACAGATTTTGTGTCAAGTCTGACAACCATCGGAGAGTCGACGAATATCGGAGTCCAAGTCAAACCCCGCGTGTACCAGGGCTGAAATGCCAAGGTAATGCCGAAGTGAAGTTCAATTGTTTGCTTTCCGATATTCTGATTTGGATGATAATCACATGCTTAATACCATAAAGGACACGATACGCCTGTAAGCGATAAAACAGGGTAAAAATGAGCAAAAATGAGAGCACAATAGCCATGGGCTGCTGAAGCTTGCATATGTCCACTACAACATGGGACTGCAGACTGCAGACTACATGCAGGCTTGGCTGACGGTCAACATCGGGAGTTCATGTCTAGACTATTTGGCGGACCCTGCACGGGCCGAATGGAGGGACAGCGGGAAGAGAATCCACATAGAGAACCGAACACTGCTGCAACGCAAGAATTGCATATGGCTGGTTAAGTGTACAGATTTTGATCCATATAAAGGAAGAGCGATATAAGTTATTACACTGTTCATACGGTCGGTTTGTAAGCCACTGGATTGATGATTAACCACGTTGATAGCTCGATTGGGATCCGCCAATTCTAGAGCGCGTCGGCTTTTAGTTCTCAGCGAAACCCGCGTTTCCCGCGTTTACGGAAATTACAGGCTGTCATCTTGGGGAGGCCCGCCGCCTGTGTGGGGGTAAGAACAACCATTTTCAGGCTTTTTTTTTCTCTACTTGCGCAACATGAGCGCGGAAAGAGCCTGCATAACGGATGTACATACGTAGAGTAAAAAAACAGTTTGCGCCAGGTGGCCACTGAAGTTCATGGGCAAAACTTTTCTGATGCTGTGTTGCTGTTGGAGACCAATTGTGCCCCCTTTACAATCATCATCACTCGAAAAAAAGTCGCCAAGCCGATCCTGAAGTAAACAAAAAAAAAGTCAAGTCATCACCACGGACAAGACGGAATGCATGTTCTCGGATTTATAGCGTCGTTCAGTTGTTAATTTGCTTGTTTTTTTTTGATGCCACCTGGAGTTTAGCTAGCACTTAGTCCGCTTCTACTAATTGCTGTTCCTGACTTGGCTCTTGCACCAGGGCCGCCCCACGATCGATAGGCTTTCCTAGACTAAGCTGCTAAGATTGACGTTGCCGTACAACTCTTCCATCCGCTCTCTCCTTTTCCTCACCCGTTTTAATCCCTCTTCTTTTTTTTTCTCTTTCTTTTTTTGTAAAGTTCTTTTCTTTTCCTTTTTGTCTTCTTTCTGCTTCTCGTTCTTCGTTTCCGAGTCGAGCCCTCCGTATAACCCCCGCGACCTGTTCGGATCATCTTCTCGTTCGATCTTCGTCGTCTTCCGTCTCCGCTGCTGTCGACCGCGTTTGTTGCTTCCCGATTACACACAATGGCTTCGTTTGTTCCTACTCTCGACCGCCCTTTCGGCGTCGAGCTGTGGCCCTTCTTCGACCAGGCTTGGGAGAAGGTTATGGGCTACCCGCGTGAAGACTTCCGCTTCGTTGCCGGAGCCACACCCATGTCCACCCTCAAGGAAACTGGCATCTTTGTTATCATCTACTACATCGTCATCTTTGGCGGTCGCGAGCTTATGAGAAACCGTGACGCCTTCAAGCTGAAGACTTTGTTTTTGATCCACAACTTCATTCTCACTGCCGTTTCTGCTATTCTCCTTGCTCTTTACATTGAAGAGCTGCTTCCTACCGTCATCCGCAAGGGCATCTTCTTTGCCATTTGCAACCACGAGGGTGGCTGGACCCAGAAACTTGTCGTTCTCTACTACGTAAGTTGCATATGTTCACTATGCTTGGTTATCAATCCTTTGACATTGAACGCACGTGCTAACATGTGAACTCTTGATACATAGTTGACGTACCTTACCAAGTACCTGGAGCTTCTCGATACTGTCTTCCTCTTCCTCAAGAAGAAGCCTCTTAGTAAGTATTGCCAAAGCATGGTTTTTAAATTTCTAGTGTAGGTACAGTTTGTCTAACATTGTAACTTTTCTTTAGCCTTCCTGCACTGCTACCACCATGGCGCCACTGCTGTTCTGTGCTACACCCAGCTGATCGGCTCTACTGCCGTCTCTTGGGTTCCCATCACTCTCAACCTTGGTGTCCACGTTGTCATGTACTGGTACTACTTCCAGAGTGCCCGTGGTATCCGCATCTGGTGGAAGGAGTGGGTTACTCGTTTCCAGATTATCCAGTTCATCATTGATCTTGGTAAGTTCACAACGTTGCATCATATCAAAATGTCTCAAACACAAGCTAACATGAACGGCTTCTTTCAGGATTCGTCTACTTTGCCTCGTACNACGTTGTCATGTACTGGTACTACTTCCAGAGTGCCCGTGGTATCCGCATCTGGTGGAAGGAGTGGGTTACTCGTTTCCAGATTATCCAGTTCATCATTGATCTTGGTAAGTTCACAACGTTGCATCACATCAAAATGTCTCAAACACAAGCTAACATGAATGGCTTCTTTCAGGATTCGTCTACTTTGCCTCGTACACCTACTTCTCTTCCACTTACTTCCCTTACATGCCCACCGCTGGCAAGTGTGCCGGTGAAGAATTTGCTGCCTTTGCTGGTATCATCATTCTCTCGTCGTACTTGGTTCTCTTCATCTCCTTCTACCTTGCTACCTACAGCAAGGGTAAGGGATCGACTACTCGCAAGTCTCTCCGCCGGATGTCTCAGGCCCCTCTCCCCGACCCGCATGACTTGGTCTCCAAGGCCACCACCACCGGTGCCAAGCCCGCTTCGGGCCCTACCACCCGCTCCCGCAAGGCCCTGTAAATGGGCATTGTGAGGTGGTGCCTTTAGCTTGGTACAAAGGTCCCGTGATAGAAGGGTCTTTGTAAACCAAAATGGCGACAAACCCGTGACTTGGTTTGTCGTCTTTGCTCATAATCGTCCTGTCATTACGTCATGTTTGCATTTCATCCAAATTTCTTGGGTAAATGGCCTGGGGAGTTTGGGTGTTTCTGACAAGTGTGGTTACGAGTGGCAGTTTTTTTTCGGATTCTGTTCTCGTTTTTTCCAACTACTTCTTTTATTGTACATTTGGCATGTGGTTTCGGCGTCCTTTTCGTCTTTTCTTTAACGGTCAGGCCGGTTTTCTCAAAATATTCACACATCTTTTACACATAGTAGCTTGACACTTGCAAGTTCACCGATACATATACAATGGGTGGAGTAATTCCGGGGTAGTCGGGTGGGGGGTGAAGGATAGAGGCCTATATTTTGGGAGATAGATTCGGTCTGTCCAAGGGTAATAAACAGGAATGGGTAATTATGTATGTACGTTAGTTTAATGGTTATTTTGTCGTTTGTAAAAAAGGATGACAGCAAGATTATCGGTGTGACTATGTGATTCTTTGCATGTTGTTAAAAGTGGGACTAACCATCGGTTCCTGCCGATTATGTCAAAGGGTATGTGTGTGTGCCTGCCATTCGGAGGCTTTACGATCAAAAAGATGACGGTGACGATGACGATGTGACATGAAATGAATGGAACAGTTACAGTGGGATGCGATGGACGATGGATGGGATGGGACAATTTGGAACAAAAAAAAAAGAAAAACTTAAAAGAATCGAGCGACAACTGCAGGATTCGAACCTACGCGGCCGAAGCCATATGATAGCGGGATGGTAAACCATTCGAGTCATACCCTTTAACCACTCAGGCAAGTTGCCTATTGCTCTGGGAATGGTGTTGGTATTGGGGGTTATGTAGGTTTGGTTGGGCTGTATTTTTTTTTCTATCATCGTCAACGAAGCATAGGAAGAGGATAAGACACCCACGAAGGTAGATGTCAAATTCTTGCGGGAAGGATATGCATCGCCAAGAGCCTCCTGGTGTTCGACACCGGATCCTAAGTTGGTCATAGGAGAGCTCCTTGGCGAAATGCATTCGCATTTCCTCACCTTTCGGGACAGGCCTGAAGGATGATATCTTTGTGATCAGACGTGTCGGGTGAGGTCATCGTATTGATAGTTGGCGGTGTTCATGTAGATGTTAAGTAGTATAACAACAACAAGTTTTTCTCATGACAAGTCGTTCATAGAGAAATCACATGAAGGACATCTCTTCATAGATGGAAGTGTTGGTCTGAAGAATTGGCAGTACAAATGTAGATTGATACTCAGCTGATCAAGATTGAAGATTTGTGTCAAGGGTTTTGGTCGCACAGAGTCGAGTGAGGGCTGTCTTGTTCATGGCGGGATATACATGTATGGTAAAAGCTGATGAGTACAATGATACGAGATCTTGTAGATTCATGTTTTGGGTTGTACGGAACTGAAGGTTTTCTAGACGTGTTTGGAATGTTCGGTATTGCTAAATATTGATCAACTTGTGTCTAAGTGATGTGATTTTCATGTATGTCTTGGAGGAATTGCGATGTACAGATATCTTGGATGATGAAATGGTTCTAGACGTATGTAGAATGGTTCATGTAAGTCACTGATGACTATATATCTCGGTATTCCCACGTCTTCTATTCGTCTCTAGAAGAAGTTTGTGTATCGTGGTCGATAGACGATCAATTGTACGGAACCCCCGATATCAGCTTGTCTTCAACACTGTTCCGTACAACATTCGTATATGTAGTGAAGATCTGTAAGAAAGAAGAGATGCGTAGATCTGTGGTCTTTTGGGGTATACATATGTTTGAGATGCGGTTACCATGGTCATGGCCGTAGACAATTCTTCTGGAAGAGGACACTGATATGGTGGAGAGAGGTACTGGTCGATGATGATTTTGATATGCGGAGATTGAAGGATATAATGGCTGTCTCTGTTCGTTCCGATGTGGAACTTTCTGTGTCGGGGGTGGGGCTTTAGAGGTTTGGTATTGAGAATGGGCTAATATCACTGAGAACCACCTTCTCAAACGCTAGAACCCGCCACAATTAACTTGGACAAGACACTTTTTTCACAGTCTCCTCTACACTGTGCATTTTGTAAGACATGACATGTATACGTATGTATATAGATAGATGACGGGTCACTACATACCCGCCATGTCTCACATTTGCCATGACGCATGTGTCAGTCCTGCTCGATCTGGTCTGTTCCATTCCGATGGGAGGTGAGATTTAGTATATCGTGTACTGCGTATATATGAGATATTAATTATGGGCGGGTTAAGAGGATACAGGATATGTCATGAGAGAGTTCATGTTGGTGATTTATATAGATTGGTTTGTACACACGACGAGGTGTTTCTCAATGTCGTCGTATGATATAAACTAGGGTTACCACTTACATCACAAGGGTCTAACAACCGTCATCGTCATGGACGTCAAAATCCTTTGTACAACGTCCTCGTTCATGTCGTCCATCCCAACACGAGTTTCGCCACCTCGTTGTACTCTTCTAAATGGGAATCCGTAACACGGGATATTCTCTCTGTAATCTAGAAAAAGCTCGCTAAAAAAAAACGACAGAAGATCCCCCTCTCGAAGGGATATCCTGAGACGGAATAAAGAGTAAACTAGCTAGTGCGTAGTGACGTTGTTAGCGGGTGGAGTATATTATGATGGGACGATTTTGTTATCAAGGAATGGGATTTGTGTTATGCATTATAACTCAGGACTGATGATTTAGAAAGGGGGCGGATATCTTGACTTGAACGGATATAAGGAAGTTTCAAAATTGTTATCCTCCGTCACTAGTCAGTCAGGAACGAAAAAAAAAGAGCCCCATCTCAGCATAACCTGCAACATCCCTAAAGAGCCTGCATACGCCAAACCCACCCACGGCACGGTTGTCCAGCTTGAAAGAAACTGAAACACGCCGAACTGATCAGGACAAAACAGCCCGGAAAACAAAAATCAGACTAGAGGTCTTGGCTAGCTAGGAATTTATCAGAGCTTTGCATGGGTGAAGCTTTGACTTGGTGATGGTGATTGTTTGTATTGTTGGTGTTTTTTTTTTTTGCTGTTGTTTATATACAATGGGATGACATATGCAAGAGTACGGCGTTGATGGAGCTGAGAACATGGTTGTAAGAGGTTATCAACGACATGTTGTCTACATAACTAAGCTTTCATATCTAATATCACTAACAATCACCACATTGTCACGTCAAATAAGATACTCGCCACATTGTCATTCTAAACAATCAAACTACCGCTTCTAGAACAAAGTAAACATGACACCATCTCCACAATCACCCGTCGAGTAAGAAAGAAAAAAAAGACAGGGATATGTTCTCTCGTGCGAAAAGAAAAGTGGGTTTGTTATCTTGTTGTCTAGATAGCAGACGGGCGGATGGGCACGGCTCCGACGAGGGCGTTCGAGGACGATGGTTGTTTATTTGGTGGGCTGATTTGGGAAATTTGTAAATAGAGGTATAAATATGGTGGTGATGTTCTTTTGGAGGGGATTTTGGTACTGAAAAGGGGCGAACTGGTGATAAGCATATTTGTGCCTGTCTATAAGTTTCCACGAGACAAGATAAACCAGGCTAGGTATGCTAGGCTGGTAAAGTCTAAATCATCACCATGCCATACCAATGCCAGGAAAACAAAATAACCCTCACTTCTCGAACCACATCTCCAGCTAGCTGAACCCCTCACTCACCCAGTCCTTCAAGAAACCCACCGACCACCACCATAAAAAAAGATGAAAAAAAAACCTAACTATACATAACCATCACACAGACACCACAGGCCCCTATCATCCACGGCCCAGTCATAGCGTAGCACGATAACTCAGACTTACAAGGCGACTTTGACGTCTGTTCATCGTGAAGATGAGGATGGCACGGGACCAGCCGGGTTGAAATGGTATAGAGAAGAGAATGTGTTGAGATTGTCGGTGGTTCCGGGGGTATGTTCTGGTTCTTTGGTTCTCGACTCGCTTTACCTGGGTAGAAAAGGAACTCAACCCCCAAAGATATCCACCAAACCATGCGTCTGAAAAGTCTACGAGAATACCTACTATCGGGATATACATACACATGTGTACTTTCTCTACCACATCACCCAATTCATCCACCCGAAGCGCGAATTTCAAAGGCTGGTTGATTGTGACGGTGGTTGGGTCACGGACAGTCTTATAGAACCAGGGTCTCTGGGATATTGAGTTTGTATGGTACGACAGGTAGGCGTGTGCATGTGTATGTACATACTTGAAAGAACCGGAGAAAAAGAAAGATATGGCGTGTTTAAACTATGAGGGNTATACATACACATGTGTACTTTCTCTACCACATCACCCAATTCATCCACCCGAAGCGCGAATTTCAAAGGCTGGTTGATTGTGACGGTGGTTGGGTCACGGACAGTCTTATAGAACCAGGGTCTCTGAGATATTGAGTTTGTATGGTACGACAGGTAGGCGTGTGCATGTGTACATACTTGAAAGAACCGGAAAAAAAGAAAGATATGGCGTGTTTAAACTATGAGGGGGCGGCGTGGCTGGGTTGTATGTATATTGACTTGTTTGGAAGAGACAGTACATATCATACACATGTAAATCGAAACAAGTCGGTGATCCCCAAGTAAATCATAAACACTTCTTCCTCTCTCAAATGGTCTCGTCCAAGTCTATAGATCCTCTAGGAAATAGAATACTACGTCGAAAACTTTACAAGACGTGTCACATCATCTATTCCTACCAAAACCTTGTCTGCTATGACACCTATACTGTTCCATCCAACTAGGATTCCATTCCAAGGGAGCTTTTTATGTACTTTGTCGTAGTATATGTGTGGGTATATGTGACGCCATGATATACCATCCACGAAGGAAGACCCAGAGAAAAAAAAAGCAAGGGGGTTCATGTGCCGGTATAGGATTCAGTTAGGTTTGAAGGGACTAAACTATGGTTAGAGGGTTAGCTTTAGGTTGAAATATGTCATCATCACGAGAAACAAGAAGAATGTGGTGATGGCGTGAAGCCAATGAGGTCAATTCATTGTTAACCAAAGACAAAAAAAAAAAGCAGTATCAAAACAGGACCCGTCAAAAAAACAGATACAACTCCAGAACTTTGCGTTCCTATTTAACAAAAGACAAAAGAAAGAAAACACAAAACCAATCCCACCCAACCAACCAACCAAACCAATCCCAACCCAAAAAACCCAGTCATAAAAATATTCGTAACAGACAAAAGAAATGATAGTAAAAAGAGGTACGGCAAACAAGTAAGCCAAGAATATATCCAAGAAGTGAAAAAAAGAGGCTCAAAAAAAAGAGCTCACGAACGTCTCTACATCCGCGAGGCTCTCTTACGGGCCAAACTCAAAAGACGATTCTTAACAGGCGTAGAAATCTGCGAAGTGGGAGTCCCACCAATCGACCCGCTATGCGCCGACATAACAGACGGAGCAGGCGAGCTCATATTGCGACGACCCGAGAGAGCAGCCTTGCGCATCATCTCTTCATAGGCAGCTGAAGCGCCCAGGGGAGTCACGGGGGGCGACGGCATATGGTTACCGGGAGCGAGGTGCGACGATTCTTCCTGGATAATGGACGGGAGAGTCGGGGCGAGCGACGGGCGCGACTTCTTGCGGACAAGGCTGATGGTGCGCTTGAACATGGAGGCGGCGGAGTGCGAAGAGTGAGAGGACTCGGGCGTCGTGCTGGTGGGGGATGTAGAGAGGTCGGAAGAGGCCGAGGGGGAGGCGTACGGGTCGACGTTGAGGAATGAGGGACGCATCCGGGGGGTGAACATGGAGATTGGTCGGGCTGAAGTCGGGGTAGGAATGGGCAGAGACAAGGACGAGGTAGAGGCGGAGGCGGTGGGAGAAGTAGTCTCCATGGACGAGTCGGAATCCTGTCTAATGCGAACAGGGACGGTTGATTGGGTAGGCAGGCTGCGAGAAGGCATGGTCAAGTCAACCATGGAAGGCTTCCCAGCATAAACCACCTCAACGATTCTAGGAGGCTCAACGATGCTGAACTCGGAGACATCAGCGTCACTATCGGAGTCCCACTCATAGTCATCAACCTCTGCCTCAGAAGAAACACCCTCCTCCTCAGAAAGATAAATATCCTGCAACTCCTCAACGGGCTCAGCCGGCGAAGCAGGCCGTAGGGTAGGCGAAGAAGTGAACATGCGGGGCATGACGATGACTGAAGAGCGAAGCTTGGATTTGGCGGGGAGAGCTGGAGCGCCGGGACTGGATGGGAAGTAGGTCGGGAAAGAGTCGTCTTCGGAAAAGCTGGAAAGGGGAGAGGGAAGACCGGACATGGTATTGCGGTAGGATGCGGGAGGCCGGGTTCCCGAGGATACACGGATGGGCTGCATTTTTAAAAGAGGAGAAATAAAGAGAGAGAGAGAGAGAGAGAGAGAGAAGTAGGCGGGGAAAAGGGAATTGGGTTGTGTGCGCTCACACTTCCTATGAGGAAGGGACGACGTGGATGATTTTTTTTTTAAAAAAGTTGTGGGTTTGTCGGATAAGGTAGGTGTCTGCGTATGTTATGTTGCTTGTATAAGATGTTTAAATTTTGTAAGCAATCAGGCCGTAAACAGAGGCAGAAAAGAATTGGAATATAATGGAAAGAAGATATATAGAATGATGTAGGAAAACAAAAACGAAAGAAAGCGGGACAAGCAATCTTGTTATATCAAGAAAGTATCTTGTTCCTGTGTCTCGTCAGTGACTGGGGGTGTATGATATCAAGTCAAGGTTTAGGTTTAGTGTCAGGGGTCCTCATGATGGGGCGTGTCTAAAGCAACTAGGGGTGCGATTTAGTGATGGATAGAGAGGGTTTGTACGGGAGCTTTCCCTGGTAAAAGTGAAATGGGAAGCCCCTGTTGGCATGCTAGTGCGGCCTGTTATGTCTGAGGGGGCCATGTGTGATTTGTGCAAGATACTGTGTACCTAGTACTTTGAGTAGGCGATTAATTGGGTGCGATGATTTTATGAGGGCATGAGGAACAAGAGTACTGAGTTTTGTAGACGAAAATATCTTGAATCTTGAGGTTTTGAATATCTTGAGTATACTATATCTGTATAAAACCTCGTGACACTTATTTAAAGTGACTTGCCAAAGAAAACTAACATGACAATGCCACCACCTACTATTCCATGTATAGATATTGATTCACGTTAATAAGACGAGCCATGACAAAAGAGTAGCAACCAAGACCAAGGAAATGACATGGCACCCATCCAATCTGATGAATTTCCCCAGTTGTCAAGGAAAGAAAGACGTTGTCAATTCGCTATATTCAGCTAACTAGTCAGGTCAAGCCCTGTCTATCAATCAGATCAATGACGAGAGAACTGTCTATTCGCATTTGCACAGGTGTGTAGTATCCAGTTTGTAAACTTCAGCCACATGTATGTACATATGTACATACATACATAGATGCCTTGGTGGCTGTCATATCTGTCGTCACTTTATAGATACCCAGCCTTCATGACAATGATGATATCGTAAAAGTTTATCAAGGCAGCTGCGCTTGTAAAGTCAAACTCAAACAAACACTTTCGTCAGCCAACTCATGAGCCCCGACCATACCCTGGCTCGTCTATATTGAACCAGGGTGTTTCTACATATATACCCGTTCACAACCACCAGCCGTAAAACCGTCAAATTCATGGCATAAATAACGTTGAAAAAACTTCAAACATATCTTGACGAGATATACCCATATATATCTAAGTATATACTATTCAGCCCATCTAATTACGTCTTTGTCAAGAAACCCTCTTCCGCACTGCCATGTCATGATGAAGTATCTACACTATCTCAAAAAACGTGCTCGCAATCTCCCTAAAAGTCTCTACAACTTCACCACCAGACGGATCTACACGGCGCTTCCCACATCCGCTTAGCTTCATCAACGTCCTTTCGACAGCTCCCCTTGCAAAATGACCAATAAGCGTGTGTTATACTTGTTCACTGTGCACATCGTATGTATACACCAGTTCCTTCAGTTCGTAGCATGGGCCCTTGGGTTTTTGTTTATACAGAGGGTCGTTTATATACAAGGTTATGACCATGGACTTATCTGTATGTATTGTACAAATGCGTATAAGGCTTGAAGTTGCGTGTGCTTTTTTTTGTGCTTGCATGTTTGGATAAGCGAAGATAACATATGACATGGCAGTTTCGTTGAAAATTTCATCGCACGGATATTAGAGGTCTGATCATCTATTCAGGATCGTGAGTTTTTTCAAAGAAAGTAATTTACTATGGTAGGGTTATAATCGGGTTTGAAATTACTGATTGTATTTTCGTGCGATATAAAGTGTGTCTTTTTCCAAAGCTGCGACTCTATAATGGACGCCACTGATGTCTTAGATTTAGTTCTNTATGTATTGTACAAATGCGTATAAGGCTTGAAGTTGCGTGTGCTTTTTTTTGTGCTTGCATGTTTGGATAAGCGAAGATAACATATGACATGGCAGTTTCGTTGAAAATTTCATCGCACGGATATTATAGGTCTGATCATCTATTCAGGATCGTGAGTTTTTTCAAAGAAAGTAATTTACTATGGTAGGGTTATAATCGGGGTTGAAATTACTGATTGTATTTTCGTGCGATACAAAGTGTGTCTTTTTCTAAAGCTGCGACTCCATAATGGACGCCACTGATGTCTTAGATTTAGTTCTGACTGACTGGTGAGTATTTTAAACTTAATCACCCAGTAAGATATTTAGATATCTATACTAGGTGCTGTATCATCAAGTATAAAAAAACCCCTAAACCACAATTCGCCTGTCGAAACAAACCAGGTAAAGAACGAACCATATGGTTCCTCCCTCTAATCGCTAATCACCTCCCTGTATCTACTCTATAGTCATTCCAGCCTAACCAAAAAAAAAAAAATTACCTGCATAACTGCAAGCCCCTTCCCCATGCAGTTTCCCCCAAACCATCACTACATCAACCCAGCAAAAAAAAGGCACCATGGTGAGATGAGAAAGAAATCTCCTACTCCGTGATGTCATCTCATCAAGGTTCTCATCTTCTCTCTCAGGATCTATAGTGTCCCCTCGTAAACCCCCAAAAAGTCAACGCCAGTTTTTAGTATCAACTACTAGGTGGGTTCCTCCCCCTCTATATCACGGTTGGCCTCATAGGAATCAAGCTATCCATCTTCTCCTCCCATTCGAAGGATGTCACGTCAAGAAGGATTCATGCACTGAGAAATCATCTGGCAGGTCCGCTTTCACAAGGGAGTTGGAAAATACCCGGATAGAGGACTTTGACGCGGCTCTTTATTCTGGTTGTATGACAGGCGGTGAGTCCCATTTCTACGTGGGATGTTCCTTCATCCGTGGTGGATTTTTTAACATGTGTGCATATGGTTTCCTTTTTCATCCATTTACATAACATAACCAAGAACCTCCCAAGCTATCGTATAATGCCCCTAAAAGAGGCACCTCGAACTAACTCCCACAAAATAGTCCCCCCCACACCTTTCAAAGCAAAAAAGCCCACCACTTATCACCACGTGCTCAACTACCAACTATCAAAAAGTCGTATGTACATACCCATCAAATTCCCCAACGCCAATCTCATCGCCACCATCATCTCCGTCATTGTCCTTCTCCCCGCATCATTACATCACCGTCCGTGTCCCTGGAATAACGATTTGCACAACATTGAGAGAATTTCCTTATATGGATTAGATCCCCATTGAAAGGGTTAGGGTATACACGGGTACCGGTGACGGGTGATGACGGGGGGAGGCGGCGGTTGTTAATTACGTCATTGATTTCCGAGGGTAAAGTGATGAGAATATATTTCATACAAGTGACCATGACACTTGAAAAAAAAAAGTCAGAACATATGGATAGTATGTATNGATTAGATCCCCATTGAAAGGGTTAGGGTATACACGGGTACCGGTGACGGGTGATGACGGGGGGAGGCGGCGGTTGTTAATTACGTCATTGATTTCCGAGGGTAAAGTGATGAGAATATATTTCATAAAAGTGACCATGACACTTGAAAAAAAAAAAGTCAGAACATATGGATAGTATGTATATATTTCCACCCCATTCACATACATGTAACAAGTCAACACCCGCAACGGTTTCACCTCATTCGCTTCAGAAACACTGGCTGGATATAAGGTCCGTCGCTGGTCGAGGCACTCGTTTGAGGATTGGGTCTGTACATACGTGAGTCTGTGGTTTCTTGGCCGTATGTATTCACTTTAGGGACCCCTCTATGAGGTTACACTTTAAAGACCCCTCTATGAGGTTACATACAACCATCCATCCATCTGAGGAATGTCGATACAGGGAACGACTTATCGATTAAGGATGGAACCATTGAGTGACATTCCCTACCCATCCCTTCCCTCCATATATCCAAGGGAAAGAGGCGTGAACCAAGGCACACCAAGCCATCCATTCATTCATACATATACATACAAAGAATATATATAACCACCTACCCAAAATATCCCATCCCATGATCTACATCCACACACTTCCATGATCCCCAGAACCCATCCCATAAACCTTCGATATCCCTCCAGAATCCTTAAAAAAACTCTTCACTCTGAAACATCAAAAGCTTCAACCCAGACAACCCCGCCAACCCCAAAACTTAGGGTCCATCTCCATCTCATTAACACCCGTGCCCGTGGCTGAGTGAGTTCATCATCAATAACACTCTACTGCCTACAAACAAAGTAAACCGCCACATCATTCCGCCTTGCAGCCTTCAATCCACGTGTACATACATACATACACACGTATGTACACACATAGATACAGAATCCTTCTGTCCTCATTCGCCTCCCCGCATAACCCCTCAACATCCACAATGACAAGACGACACACCACCATCTCTACATGAATAACCCGTAACTACCAACACAGTATCCATCCCCAAAATAGTAAAAAAGGTACCTCCCTTACAAACCACTCCACCACCACCACCAAACGTCCGTGCAACTTCTTAAAAAAGCTTATCAATCGTATCAAATCCACACATCTTCCCAAGAACAATGTACATATGCATAACAACAACAGCTTTATTTAGCTTCAACACATAATCTATCCCCACAAGTCCTTAGGCCCTCTACTAGCCATAACCCCCCCACTACTCCTCGGCCTCGGCCACATTTCCTCCTCCTTCCCGAATCTCGGCGACGGCATCGGCAACTCACTATCTTCATTCGGAAGTGCCAGGAACCCTCCCGTCGCATTACTGACCATGACACTCCGTCTTGCATTCCCTCTATCCCAACCCATCCCCGCCACATCCGCACCAAGACCGTAGCTACTACTATGCGACCGTCCATGTCCCGATCTACCACCTATCGAAGCCTGTGGAGCAACCTTGACAAATGACCAGTCCACCGAGTCGTCACTCTTTGTGAAAACCTCCAACGTCTTGGTTAACGGACCAAGACCTGCAAACGGGTTATTAGAAGAGAACCTATTCGTGGCAACCCCCGACCGGACTCGTCCACCAAATAACGAAGGAGGTGGCGGCAACCCAACCATACTATGAGGACTTGCCGGCCCATTCGTGCTCGCGGGACTCAACATCGGAGATGGGAACCCCCTCATCGACCCGGACGATTGTGGTCTACCCGAAAGACCAGGAAGAGATGGCGGTGGCGGAAGTCCCATTAGTTGATCTGGGAAATACGGATCGCGCACATATACCGAATGCAATTTCGGGAGACCACCAGAGAGAATCGAACTAGCGAGATATGTGTAGTAACTACTACTCGCGTTACTAACAGCGTTCCCCTCTGTACTATTACTGATTTCGAAGCGAAGAGTCTCCAAACTCTGAGATGCCAACTTTGTAAGATTCGCTCCAGAAACGATAGCCTGCGAAACAGACTCGTGAATAGCCAAGTTCCGCAGGTTGGGTGCCGATGAAAGGACATCCTGGAGCGTACTCAATTTCACACCCGTTCTCCAAAGGTTAATAATCTTCAATGAAGTTCTCAACTCCGGTGTCCCCATGAGTTCCTGGAAACCCCTTGCCGTAACGTCCACTTTGTGTAGAATCAGCTCTCTCAAAGGGGGCATGGGCGGGAGTTCCTCCGAGTTCGTAAAGACGTCATCCGTGAAATTCCGACACTCATTAATCTTCAACGCCCGTAAATTCCCCAACGATGAAATAACATGTCTGTACATGACCGGATCCAAATGGACCTTAGTCAACTCCAACACCTCCAATCTCGGCCAAATCGTCCCATAAGTCAACTTCGCCAAACTCTGTTCCGACCCCGCCGTATACGTCATCTTCCTTAAATCCGGACATCTATGTTCCACCTCCATTCTCAACGTCGAAAAAGCCGGGTCATCAGCAAACAAGCCCTCGGGTAAATCCACATACTGCACATTCGGAAGGACCGCCAGACACCGTGACAGGTCGCTTTGGCTGGATTCTCGGAGCATGTAGGGGATTTTCAGGTATCGAACTGCCTTGCCGAGACGAACGGGGTCGTCGCGAAGGGTACGGGAGAGGAGACGGAGTCGGGCGGCCGCAGTGTCTTCGGGGTCAGCATTGCGGTTTAGGAAAGATTTGCGCTTGCGGCGTTCAGCGAGAACTGCCTCGCGTTGACAGTAATGGACCGAGTCGATCCGGATACTATGATAACTAGCACCCCAAAAAGCATATTAGTATCCCTCTTTCAAAGAAAAACAAATTGTTCAAAACTTACATGACCTGTCTCGCTGATGCTCTCCACTGTTTACAAACCATAGCGGCATGCGCCAAATCTCTCACATCGCAAAGAGCACAGGTATCTTCGATANGGACGGGGTCGTCGCGAAGGGTACGGGAGAGGAGACGGAGTCGGGCGGCCGCGGTGTCTTCGGGGTCAGCATTGCGGTTTAGGAAAGACTTGCGCTTGCGGCGTTCAGCGAGAACTGCCTCGCGTTGACAGTAATGAACCGAGTCGATCCGGATACTATGATAACTAGCACCCCAAAAAGCATATTAGTATCCCTCTTTCAAAGAAAAGCAAATTGTTCAAAACTTACATAACCTGTCTCGCCGACGCTCTCCACTGTTTACAAACCATAGCGGCATGCGCCAAATCTCTCACATCACAAAGGGCACAGGTATCTTCGATAGAACTCTGTTCACAGGGCTCATACGATTCATCCGTGGTATGCGGGCAAACGAATCTGAAAATGCGAAGCAACAACGGTTCAGGAAACGAAGCTAGTAGTTGCGGCGAGAAATCAGTAGCTTTAGGTTCTGGGCCCATGAAGAGGCGGGTATCGTAGATTTCATCGTCTCGGCGAAGGTCACTGTAAGCGGGGATATCGAGGAAAGGTTTCTTGTCCTTTTTACGTTTGAAGAAGCGCATTTTGAATGTACCCGTTAAAGAAGAAAGAAGAAGGAAAGAAAGAAAGAAAGTTGCGACGCCGTTGTGGAATGGTGAGGGGCGGGGAAACACTTGATCATGTACACATGTGAACAAAAGCCGGCCAGTAAGTAGCAAGGGTCTCCTTTGTCTCTAGCGCGAACAAGTTCTGTATGTCTTTGGCTCGAATGCGAGGGGATTCCTATGCGTCAAGTATGTATGTACATATGTACTTCAGAAACAAAAACAAGAAAAGAAAAAAGAAGACGATCCAACAATTCCAGTCGGTCGCCTTATACAAAAATACGATGGACCAATGAGCCCTTGGAGAATCAGACCCCAAAACGGTCGTGAAAGGATGACGGTACCAGGGGCCCCGCATCCACCTCACTACTAGCTAGGGGGTTCAACGAACAACCTTGTCCTTAACCCGTTGTTTAACCCGGCAAGGTCTCTTTCTTCCCCTCCAAAAACACAAAAAAAAACACCGCCTGGATAGACAGCAAGATAGTTCATGATTTTCCACAGAAAGTACATGCGTATGTCTGTCTATACAATGTAACACGTCCAGTTCGGTGAGCCATCAAAGTGGCGTCTTATTCACCAATCACGCGTTAAGCGCCAATGCAGCCATCCGTCATTTTTAGTAACCCATCTATCAAAAGAATCCCATCAAAGACCGGCCAATTCTGAAACCTCCAATCTAGCTATAACCTGCCACTGCCGAGTTAGTCGTCCCAATGAGGTTTGGCGTCAGGGACGGATACTCCACGCGGTCGATCTGTATAGCCAATCCATTAGTTCCGTGAGGCCTCTGCTATGTGTCTATGTATGTAGATAATCGTGCCGTGAACCGACGTGTCCATTTCTTCATTAGTCTAGATACTATGTACCGTATTCGCTAGGAAGGAAATCAAACCTCCTATGTAGGTTAAAGACAACCCCGCCTGTCTCCTTTCTATATACACATTGTACCACCAAATCCCAAACAGATGCACCCCGTCCAAAACGGAACCAAGATTTCCCATCAAAAAAAGGTAGCCCCGAAGCCATGGAATCCTTAACGCCACCTTTCCATTGATTCATTCACGCAGTCACTCATTCACTCATTCATAATCTATTCTTATCACAAAACCAAGTAGCTGGACCTTGTCAACAAACTTCTGCCAATTGCCCGACTGCCCCTCTTCCCAGCCGCCGCCAAGATTATTTGCAGATCAAGTTGCCTCCGACCGCCACATCTCTCATCTTCAACCAACAAGCCTCAAAATTTCTAAGAATACATCAATCATCATTTTCGTGTCTGGTCTAAATCCACTGCTTCTCCATTTCACCCATCAAATTAAATACACCTACTCCATGACCCCAATAGCCATCATACATGTAGCCCCCCAGAAGAAAGAAAAAAAAACTAGTATCGTCAAAAACCGATACAAGCCTATCCATTCACTTCATCTCCAACGCCATAATGAGCAAAAGTCATAACAACGTCATATCGTCCAAAAATCAATCAAGCCTCAATAGGAGCTTCGGTCCCGTTAGCCACAGGAGGAACATCTTTGACCGTGATCTCCTTGACAGGCAACTTAATACTATCAATTGGACTTCCGGGTCCAGTTGGCACCTGCTTAGTCCGCAGGGTCAGAGGGAACTGGTACTCTTCGCCATCTTCCTCCTCACTATAACAAAGGCATTAGTAACTCGTCATCCAAAAAAAAGACCACCAAAAAAGACTTACGGCAACTTCCATGACACATAGTCCTCCGTATCCAAACCCTCGTGACTCTCCTGCAAAGAAGCAAAGTCTCCCGGCGTCATCATACCCATACGATCTCTGGGCGAACCAGGCACAGACAATGGTCTCGAAACCTTCTGTTCAACACCTGGAATGCAATCCTCATCCTCCTCGTTAAACGCATTGGGATACGCTCTCCGCAACGCCAATTGTCTAGCCTTGATGTACTCCTGACCCATACGCTTCCAGTCGAGCAAATCACTAAGACGCTCTGTCCGGTTACGTTGGTTGATACGCTGCCGACGGCTCTTGTTGCAGAAATCTTGCATAAACGTAGTCAACTGATTCACAGACTCATCGACACCCTTCATGCGCCGATCGACAATGTAAATACCGTAATCGCTCGAGTTCTCAATGAGCTCCTCCATGTAGCAGCCGAAACCCGACAGGTTGGTCGTGATGCTAGGGACACCCATGACAGTGCACTCGGCCGGAGTGTAACCCCAGGGTTCGTAGTATGACGAGAACACACCCAGGTGCGTTCCACGGACAAACTCATCGTAGTCCATGGGAAGCACAGGGTTAGACGAGTTAAGGAACTCGGGGTGGAAGACAACCTTGACACGATCCGACGACTGGTTGAACATTTGCACACGGCGAAGCTGGTTGAGAATCGGGTCCTCCGAGTCAGAAGACATGTTGTGCGTGACGATGGGTGGGAGAGTGTGGCGCTTCATGGCGAACAGACGACGACGCAGGAGAACGCGGTCCTGGCTGGTGATGAGCTCCTTCTCATCGGGCATTGGGTCACCATCGTGCCACTTGAGCGAACGCTCAAAGATACGACGACCAATACCCTTCTCAATAACATCAACAGTATCCCGAAGCGACTTGATAACAGCCTGACCCTTGAGCGCCTCGACAGTGAGCGAGGAAGTCTGGGCGGGCATGATGATGAAAGCAACAACAGTAGTCTTGGAGCCAGACTCCTTGAGACGGTGGTTCAAACGAGCCAGAGACTCGATAAACATGTCGACACCCTTGTTCCGGAACTCATAACGACCCGCAGTGAAGAAGTACAGAGTGTTCTCCAGGTCAAAGTCGTAGTGGCCGTAAAAGTGTCCACGGACGAAATCATGAATCTTCTCCTTGGCCTGCTGGTGCATGTTCTGGAACTCGTGGACGGCAGAGAACTTGGTCACGTTGAGACCGTTTGGCAAGACACCATCAGGCTTGCGCTTGAGAAGATGCTCACTCTCGTACGCCGTAATGTGAGAAACGGTAGTAAATACATCAGCCGAGTGGGCAGCGGCACGCTCAATGCAGTAGCGGTGGTAGATACCACGCTTGCCGGCCTCGTGGTCGACATCAAAGTGCTGCAGGTTGTTGTAGAAATCGACGGAACCGGCGCAAAGGTAACGACCGAGCAGGGTAGCGTGAGTGGTAAAGATGGTAGTCACATCAATGCGGCGTTTCTTGCACAGCGGAAGTGCGACACCAGCCAACCACTCGTGGAAGTGGGCAATGACTGCTCTCTTGGTTTCGTGGCAGACGTACTATAATTGGAGAAGGCCAGTGTTAGTCAAGGTCCAGAATTATGTTTAGCCCTAGGGCCCCAACGCCCGCTCAAAATCGATGCACGGCCCTCCCGTCAAGCCCGAATCTGGGGCACAGGATTCCCGACAGGGATCCCACCGAGAGTACCAAGTGCGCACGAATGGGGCAGCCCGTGTGTGCGGGGAATCTGGGGATGGAGGCGAGGAAACAAAGGCCCGCCCGACTCAGATGACCTGGATCAGGTCACTGGAATGGTCACGGGACGGGCTACGAAACAAATACTCAAGATATGCCCGAACCGTCTTTGTAAGGGCACAGGTGCATATATCGCGCAAAAGCATCGCAAGCCAAGTGTTTGTAGCGAAGCGGGGCAAGTGAGGGGTTGGGTAAAGGGAGCAGGGCAAATAGTAGAGTTGCTTACCTCGCCCAAGAACCAAGCAACAAGGTAACCAAAAACAATGGTCTCGTTGGTCTCTTCATCTCCAGCGGGAGAAGGGATATTGGCTACGTCCCAAAGATCCCGCTTCCAGTCGTTCAGGTAGTGGTAGGCTGACTTGGTGTCGATGAGAAGAACGCGAGGCGCACCTTCAATCAACCAACGTCCGTAAAGCATACGGATACCTCTGCTGCGCATAGACTGAATAGTGGCAGTCAGAGCAGGATCAGTAGGGTCAAGCTCTTCAACCTCAACAGCGGCCTACACGGTATTAGCATTTCAATTGACCAGTCGTGTGTCGATATAAACCTACAGAGGCATCGTTCAAAGGACCAATCAAGGTGTAACGATCACCGTATTCAGCAACAGTAACCGGAGCCTTGGACTTGATGACGGAGTAAATACCACCAACTATATGTATTAGTACAACCGTCAAGTAATAACTTCAAGAGAGAGGAAAGCCAACATACCTCTGTGAGCAACCTCAGTAGCCATCTCGAAAAGAACATGGTTCTTGACATCCCGCTGCGGGGAATCAACGTGATCCGAAGCCATGTCTAAAAACGTCTATCGCGTAATATCAAAATATATCGACGAGCGTGAAAGTCAACTTGACAGCTCCGAGTCAAGAGTAACAAAAACAGTTCAAGAAAGCAAAGAAAACAAAAAAGTAAGTGAGGGAGACAAAACCCGGGGAAACCACAGCTATATAAATAAAAGCAGTCCAAAAACGTCAGCTATGCACCATGTATAACGGAATTACATGTGGGCGGGCCCGTTCACGNGAAGCCATGTCTAAAAACGTCTATCGCGTAATATCAAAATATATCGACGAGCGTGAAAGTCAACTTGACAGCTCCGAGTCAAGAGTAACAAAAACAGTTCAAGAAAGCAAAGAAAACAAAAAAGTAAATGAGGGAGACAAAACCCGGGGAAACCACAGCTATATAAATAAAAGCAGTCCAAAAACGTCAGCTATGCACCATATATAACGGAATTACATGTGGGCGGGCCCGTTCACGATTCAGGGTAGCTCTATGGAAAGGATGCACAGATAGCAGCCCAACAGGCATCCGGGCCGTGTAGCACAGCACATAGTACTCCAGCCGAAGAGGGGCCACTACGTCAGAGCGGGCCTCACCTCAGTTGCGGACGACCAAGTTGAGCAATAGTATCCAAACCAGTTAATAGGGAAAAAAGAGAAAAAGGAAGGGAGAAGAGGGGCTGGTTTGTCTGGTGGTCAGGGGAACCAACAAAGGGCAGTTAGGAATCCACTGATGAGTGAAAATAGGTGGAGGCACGGAATGCTCAGAGCCACTCTTCCTGCACCAAATACACTAGCGATGGAGGAAGCGAGAACGACCAAGTTGAACCAGGCAACGGAACGGGTCATGTTGTAGCGATGGCACATGCATGAGAGTTTTTCCCCGCCGGCAGTGGTGCTCTGAGAAACGATAAAAAGGCTAGAGGAAGTTGGGCATCACTTGAATCTAACTGTGTAGGTCTTTTTTTGGCCGTTTAATGCTTTTGCTGATGAACGGAAGAGTAGGGAAGAAAAAATGGGCTATTCGGAAGACGGACGGGCCCCGTGCCTTCAGCAGGGTAATGCCAACCGAACATGGCGGGCTGGGGAGAGATGCATGAAAGACATTTGTGAAAATGAAAGTCAAATCGGGCATGTATGGGATATAGGATAGGCATGTACTTACGCCGACGGACGAAGAGGTTCCGTGAATTATAGCCCAATAGTAATTGAATTGGACGACGGACCTAAGGAATGGAGGATGTCGAGGTAGTAGAAGGGGATGAGGCTCGGTGTAAATGTTGAGGTAGAAGCTGGAAGCGAGCGTGATTTAGCGAGAATGACGGATGTGATTTGTGGTGTGGTGTGAATAGGTTGTGGCGAGGCCGGCGCCGGCTACGCTAGACAATGGTGGGATAGTCGAGTCTGGTGACGGATTTAGCGGGAGATTTTTCCCTTTGTTTCTTTGGCATGAGCCCAAGAGTAAGAGAGACTTGTCTGACGCGATAGAGATTGATTGATTGGTTGATTGATTGATGGGTAATCCAAATAGCCAAGGCAATCTGACTCTCTTGATTCATCCCTTCCTCATGGTACATAACTAACCATGATCGTGTTTGCGCCTACATTTACCCCTTTGGGCAGTCACCAAAAAAAGATGCATTCAAACATTATGTGAATCTGGGAATCTCCCTATTCATTCTTGTCATATATTGATGGATGCCCGTTTATGAACGGCGTGGTATTCCCCGATGTAGAAAGAGGGGCAGGATGATTACCCCGCCAAAGATGCCCAACCCAAGTGACCGGGGTATAGGAAAGACCCATTAGGAAATTCCTAGCTTGGAAGCTTACTGACAGACATGCGTCATTGATGGGTTTGATATTGTCTAAATGTATAGGTTGAATGTGGATATGCCTAACTATTGGTCACGATGACAGAAGAGATTGAGTATCGTGGGGATTGAAACGTTCTTATAGGTTGATTCTAACCGAGTCAACCATAAACATATGTACCCATTTAACCAAATTGATATATACATACATATATCCAGACTAAGTAATACACCTTAGACAAGTTCATTTTGTGGGGTATTTACACATCCAGTCCATTCCACTACACGGAACTATCACGCTATACTCAAAAACCCCAGAAGTCATTGTTCTCGTCCTCCTCCTCCCTTCCCCTATAATATCCCATTCCCCAAGGGAAGGAATGCAGACAGATGCATACTCCACTTTCTCATCAATGTTTTTAATCCCTCTGTCGCATGACATTGGGGTAATTCCACCTCGCCATTAAGATATCCCAACCCCGACTCAACACCAGCCGTGTGACGAACCATTGTGCAACAGAATTCACATCTACAAAAAAAAACAGAAAACATCTTTCCTGTCCGACATCAACCTCCCTCCATTCCAACCCTAATGTCTAAAACGTCGCTGGGTAATTACCTACATACACAACCCATGATGATCGTCTCGACCTCCCCAATGCATCCAGCCGCATGCATATCTATATCCACTCAAACCTACATACAACATTCCCGCATCTCCTAACCCACGTTACATCAGCAGCCCAACCACATCCTCCAAGTTTCCAGCCCAACGGCCCCTCCTCAACTTTGTTCTCTCACCAAATACCTGCATGTGTCGATCATCCTGTCTCCGTCAACCCAACATGTCCGAAAGAATCTGAGAAACAATCGCTGCCCAACAGAGGCCTTCCTCTCTCTCCGCAACCCGCATATCTATCTATCTATCCATTCACAAAAAACCCAACTCCCACATGTAAACGCCCGTGCGAACTGTCGTCAAAATAAGCCGCATCGCTTCCATACAATATAGTCGTTCTTTGGTCTCCCAAGCGAGCGAGATCGAGGCACATCATACTCCACACCTCCTTGCTTCCCAACTCGGCACTCCGGTACATACACAAAAAGGAGGCCCGTAGATAATCCCGATGCTTCTAGATTCCCCACGAATCCATCGTCGTAAAAAGCTCCATTCATAAGGTAATTACATCATCTGATAATTCACTCAGCATCTTAATCTATATGCAATACCACCTTGCCTTTCGTCATCCCACCCTTCCTAAAGAAACCCTAATCCAGCAAACTCAACCCCTTCATTGCAGAGGCAGCTCCGTCTCCGCCTCCATTTCCGCCCCACACCTTCCCGATTCTTTCGACGAAGCCTCCATGAAACTCCGTAATAAACCCCTGCATAAAGAAAGAGTGTTCAGCCCCGTGATTCTTAACCAAGTTATGCGCCAACTCATGTGCCCCTACTACCCACCAATAAACTGCCGCCTCCGCCATTTTTCCGTTCCGGGCAGATCCAGTCCCTGCTGCCATGATAGCCGGCCAATGCATTTCAAGGAAGTATCGGAGATTCGCAAAGATGGCTCCGCCAAGATTGAAGGCAATTGTACCACCGGATTGATCCCAGAAGATATGCATAGAAGGCGTGGACACTTTGTACACAGCAGCAACTTGTAGCAACACCTCCTCGAAAGCAGAGATAGCTTTGCTGTTACCCGCAAGGAAAGGCGTGATGGACTCTCCGGAAACACTTCTGTCCATGAAAATTTTAAGACCCCGAGGGGATTCACCAACCAAAATGAGATCTTTGCCGGAGGCACTGTCACAGTACGTAGGAGGCTGCGTAGTATCCTTCCAAGGATCTGAAGTCAAAGAAGGCGAGCCATGGGGTCGGGTATTCTTGATAGCGTTATGCAAGTTTTGCGCAAGCATATTTGGATTAGCTAGACCGGTCGGTGAAGTCTTCGTAGGTTCTAAAGGCTTCGGTGGTGTCGGGGTTGGAGCCTTAGCTTGCTGACTTCCCGACCCGCCGGTCAAAGATCTCCCCATGTCCTTCTTCTTGTCCTGCTCACTAGCTCCGTCTTTATCCCACCCAATCTGCTTCGACAAGTTAGAGAACCACCCTTGGCTCTTCCTAGACCCAGCTGGTTCTTGTGTCTGGGCTGGAGGCTCTGCATTCTGAATCTGTCTGGAACTCTCCGGTTCAAGTTCTTCGTCACCGAACCCTCCTGGCATTCTCTGTTCCTTGTTCTTGCTAGCCAAGTCTTGTTGTTTCTGCCATTCTTCTTGCTTCTGGCGAATCATCTGCTGTTCTCTTTCCAAAGCCTTGAGTCTCTCTTCCTCGGCAAGTCTGGCTTCAGCAGCCTTGGCACGGAGGATACGATCAACGTTGTAACCACGTTTCTTCAGACTCCTCAGGTCAAGAGTCAAGAAAGGCTCGAAGAAGATATGAGCTTGCTGGTTCTGTTTAGTCAAGAGAATCTGGCACAGTGCTTGACCAACCTGGAACAGATCCGGTCGTCTAGCATCCGTGACATATAGAACGGCACCAGAGTGAGTTTCCCTAGCCGCCGCTGATCTCTTTTCCAAATGTGTCTTACCCCGTCCACGGTTGAGTGATCGTTGCAACGAGATCGAACCAATGACTAACACTTGCAAGTTCTTCTCTAGCCATTTCGCATCATGCCTCACACTAACCTTGTAAGTCGATGTATACTCATACAAGAAGATCTTTGCTCTCTCCACCACCAACTTATGTAAACCATCTGCCCCATCCTGTCTCTCTGTTGGCTGTCCAAATCTCGGGACTTCTGTAACACACCCCCTCAAAGAGGCACATCCAAGCGCCTTATAGAAACCCTCCAAAACTTCTTCTTCGGGCGCACAAACCAGCTCGCCTTTGAAAATCCCATACAAAATGAAATCATCAGGCAGAATAATGTCTGCCGCCGTACCAAGCTTCCACTGCTTCATAGGAGCCTCGTCCTCATCTTCTTCATCATCACCCCCCGAAAGTTGTTGCCAGCCCAACAAGAAAGGCGCCGTCTTCATCTTCTTCCACAGTGCTCTGTCATGTTGAAGTTCCGTGACGTTCAAGGCAAAGTTTCGGAGCAAGTTGAGATACTTGTCATTTTGCAAAACACTGAATAGACGTGCAGGCTCGTTACAAGCGTAATCTGCCAACTCTGTCCGGGTAGGTTCACTTTTAGCACCACAATGGTACAAGAAAGTGTTGGCTTCATTTCCAAAGTCAACGAAATCAAAGATATCAGAGTACTGAGAGGACTTCCCCAGGTAGCAATCCTGCGGGGCCATCAGACGCCTACCTTCGACGGGAACAATTGGTGCCGCCTTCAACTTCCCCAAGAATGGCTCTCGGATCTCATTGAGACGCTGGGCAAGATAACTGTACAGCGTCGTGGCTGTCCGATGGTCCTTGGGCGGCTTGGTGATAATATACTTGATACAATCAATCAACGGGGGGTTCGGGGCCACATTGAATTGCTACACAGGTTAGCCATCACCTCTCTTAATCATCCATAAAGAAAACTTACCAAGGCATAAGGGTGCAAATCCTTTCTCAGAATTTTAAACCCCATAACTGCCGCTGCCTCATTATAGAAACACCCGTTCACGGGCACCAATATATCCTCTCCCTCAATTGGCAAGATAGCCTTCTTAGACTCGCTGATCTCCCACCCAGAGTAACCATTCGCAGAAAAGTTGCTCACGAAATAAGTCATGGCCTTTGCTCTCAATGCCTTATCTGGCCCAGCCATTAAATCAACTAGTTCTGCCACCTTAGGAACCGT
>JSUI01006522.1:52755-117810 GCA_000833645.1 Huntiella omanensis | reverse complement strand
GCGTGAGTTTTTTGGCGTATCCGGAGGTTTCGCATAAGTGGCGCTGAAAAGGCAGGGCAGGGGTTATTCGGAGGACACAGAACTACTGGGTAACGGGCCGCTGGACTCGAAAACTAGATTCTTTTAGGGTTATAGCGAGGAATAAAGACACATCAATCAATCAATCAATCAATCAATCAATCAATCAATCAATCAATCAATCAATCAATCAATCAATCGAGCCCATAGGGTTCCTTCGGGTTCCCAGAATTCCCAGCATTCCCAAGATATCAAATATTTTGGAGATGTGATTTACGCCATGGCATCACGTCGACCTCTGAATCTCCCAGCTTATTAAGGAGGTTGGAAATTCATGTGACGCATAGGCCAACGAACAGATGTGGTGAGGAGGTTTTTCCATCGTTTAGTTGATTCCTAAATTCGTCAAGATACATGGACATTCAACGCCCTTTTCAACCCCATACACGCCTCCACCGCCACCACCACCACCTCCCAAGTCCGATATCCGCCCGGACCTCCGGTCTCCGCCATAAAACCCCCTCAAATCCGCAACCATGATCCTAATAACCCTCCTCGGGCTCTTCACCCTCCCCCTCCTCTACGCCCTCCTCACCACCAAAAAAATGCCCTTATCACGCCCCCCCTCCGCCAGCCAAGTTCCCACCTCTCTCCCCGGGCCCCGCGCCATCCTAACAACCCACGCACCCAATGGAAACGCCCGTCTCCATTCCGTCCGACCATTGAAATGGACGGCTCATCAGGATTCAAAACTAGTCATGTCAGTTGCGTATACGACTAGTTTCCCCGCGCAACTTACCAATGAGGCGGATATCTCGGCGCATGACAAGTTGATGAGTACGTCTGATAGTTTGGGACTTGTTAAAGCGAATGGAACGGTTTTGAGATATGTGGATATTGCACCGGGACATGTGTGTATGATGCATCGGACTTTATCTTTGGATTATGGGATTGTCTTGGAAGGAGAAGTTACTGCGGTTATGGGCGGAAGTGGCGAGCAGATTATCATGGGAAGAGGAGATGTCATGGTTCAACGGGCTACTATGCACCAATGGAGAAACGACACCAAGGAATGGGTACGCATGATTTTCTGTTTACAAGATTGTCAACCACTTATCGTTGGAGGAGAAAGTTTAGGAGAAGACTTACAAGGCGGTCTAGAAGGACTCGTGGCAAGTGGTAATGATATCAAGATAGTCAAGAGTGACAAGAGCTAGATGAGTAGATTGAAATGAGATTATGACATTATGTACAGTACATACAAAGCAAACCCAAACCATGCGAAATGCGAGTAACAAGACAAAAGAAACTAGACACAAGAAACCGAAACAAAACAAACGCTCCATACCAGGACCCGTCCATGACAATGCCAGAACCAAAAACAAAGAAAATCATCTGCTATACATCCAACAGAATGTCCAAGCAAGATGAAAGCTACCAATACATGATTTCATAACCAAACAGGTTATTCACCTCTCCCACTTAATCAAGATCCTCGATATCAGGAGTCAACCGTCCACTAGCGAGACGTCTACCACGCTCATAGTATCCATCACCATTCTCGTCCAGGTCTTCTTCATATTCACCCTCAGACCAATCCCAAGCAACAGGAATCTCACTCCCATCAACACCACGACCATACACAGTTCCTCTCCACTCTCCAGCAACAATCTTAGCAGCAACTCTCAACATCAACTTAACCAGACTCCCAGGAGGTCCCAAAATCAAATCACAAGTCTTGGCAACAATAGACCACGGAATAGTCTTGTCAGGGTTAAGACCCAAGCCAACCGTAGTCCGACCAAACTGCCGCATTCTCGGCGGTGAAAGCAGTTGCGCAGCGGTAGGGAGAGTCGGTGTGAAAGCGCCACGGTGAGAGATGCTAGCAGTCATCCGATGACGGGGCCGTTGACGAAGAGCCGGTGCGGAAGGCGGGTGAGTTGGGCTGATGGCGTGGGCCTCGTTGATGGGGGTCTCTGGCGGAGGAATGTTGGTAAGAATCGTCATCTGGGGTTTCGATGCGGGGATGATGATGGGCGCTGTGTCGAGGGTGAGTTGTTTCTTGGTCGGCTCAGGAGCAGGAGTTACAGTGGCGGGTTGTGGAATCGGCGCAAGTGTAGGCGCGGGGAGGTCGGCCAGAACAGGCTTGGGAATATCCTTCTTGGGGGTTTCCTTAGAAAGTTCCTTCTTAGGCGTCTCCTTCTTAGGGACAGGCTTAGGGATCTCAGACTTCTTAGGCACCTCCTTCTTGACCTCCTCAACCTTGATCTCCTTCTTAGGTTCCTCCTTCTTCACCTCCTTCTTAACCTCGGGCTTCTTGACTTCTGGCTTCTTAAGCTCAGGCTTCTTAGGCTCTGGTCTCTTAGATTCCGATTTCTTAACCTCGGGTTTCTTAACCTCCGCCTTCTTCACCTCCGGCTTCTTAAGCTCAGCCTTTCTCTCCTTCTCCTCCTCCCTCGGTGGCGCAATAGTCGAAGTTGAACTCCTTGAGCTGGTAGTCGATGCCCTAGCTCTCGCACTATGCGATTTCAACCCTGCCGGTCTCGGTGCCATAGTTAACGGAACCGGCGTAATATATCCCATAGACAACGGACTTTGCGGTCTAGAAACCGAGCTACTGCGACTGGCCGCCGTTCTTGCCCCCGCTAAATCCACCTGTGACGGAGCTCTCGGCGTGGCAAATCCTGGTCTCCGAAGTCGCCTCTTCATAACCGAGTTTCCACCCATTCCACTACCTTCGTGGATCTCATTACCGGTCCGACGAAGAGAACGAGAAGGGGTTGCTGATGGTCGAGGGGCAACATCTTCGGCTTCGAAAATCGTGGTTTCACGTTGTCTGGAGTAGAGACTACGGGATGTCATGGTACGTACGTGGGTAAGGTCGCTAACTACTGAGCCCACTTCGCTGACATCGTCGTCAAAGTCGCTGTATTCGTCGGTAAAGCCGGAGTTGTTGCTCCGAATATGCGAGTCGTTGTTGGAGAGAGAATGGACATATTGCTTTCTAATCCACTCTTGACGCCGTGATTCCGCTGACATGTTTTCTTCGACTGTGTTGGTGTTATCTTGGCGGGGAGTAGCGAGATATGATGAATCAGTGTAATCGGAATCAGCCTCAGAAACTTCCGAATATGAAGACTCCGAGTGGGAAGTACCAGGCCGTTCATATCCACCACTCGGTCTCCGATCGTATAATGGGAAATGTCCGTTATTTGAAGTGACAGAGCCGCTTCGGCTTGAGCGTGTTGGGATGTGACTATCGGGGTTTGGTGTTTGATCGTAGGGACCAAGAGGGCTAACATAAGATGACGGATCTGTTTGAGCCCATGGTTGCCTTGAGCCTACGAAATCGGGTTGTGGAGGAATATCGATAATAAAGCTGCGTTCAAATGGACATGGCGTCTTCTCAAAAAGTAATACCTCAGAAAGAACTTGCTTCAACAGTTCGGCGCGGTGACAATCGTCGGAGCTATCAAGCGGAAGTTCAACGCGCCAGTAGTTTGGTCTGCGAATCTGCAGTACAAATCGGGAACTTTCTTCATCTAAACACCAACATTGGCTCTTTGGAAGAATAGGTTGTAATGCCGAGCCACAGTTAAGAAAGGCAACAGACCCAGGTGCTCTATAAATCTTGAAAACACCAACAGCAATGGTGCGCTCAAGATGTGTAGACCAAGTCAAGACCTCCTTTGTTGGCGAATTCGGATTCCTAGGCGCCGTCCTAGCCGTGGCACTAAAAGCGATAATCTTCACATTCGGATGACTATAAAGCGTCTCAACCTTCTTTCCCGTCTTAGCCTCAACAGCAGCCTGGTGCGACGCGGACGAAGAAAAAGTAGAATCGTCGCCGTGTCGAGAAGATGTAACAGAGGGTCGTGGAGTTGGTGTGGTAACTACACGGCGCGGAGTAGCTGCGGCGACACGGGAACGAGCGGCTGTAGATCTTGTTGGTTGAGCGAATGACGGAGTTCCTGATGATGAAGATGCCGGTGGAGTTCCTGGAGCTGGAGAGGAATAGCGGTTTTGAGCTGTCCGCGATGACATTTTGCGGTGGGGATGTGTTGAGAAACGACTCAACCCAGATAATATTGACAAAAAGAACAAATAAAAAAAACAGATCAGAAAAATAAATATAGAATCAAAAACAAATGAGAAAAGAAAAGAACAGGAAAAAGACCAATAACGGGCTCTCGCGGATTTCGGGCCACGTTCAAAAGCTGGATGCCGGGTACATTAAACCACACAGTATAAGAAATCTCGGAAGAGGACGTCACATGGGGAGCCCGCAGCCGGCTCAACGAGGCGTTTTGTGCATGCGCAAGACCGAGGGGGTGCACCAGTGAGAAAGGGGGGACGAGACCAACTTTCTTTTGCGTATATTATTTGGATTTCGTCACTATTGATATTGATATTTCGTGGGTGGAATGATGAACTTTTATAGAGGTCGTTGTTGCTGCGTGTAACAGGCGGGCGGGTAATTTTGTAGATTGACAAGCTGGATGATTTCGACTGGCCGAGAAGGGATAAAGAGAGGAAATTGAGGGAGACGAAGAGCTTATTAACAAGGTCGAGGAACCAGCACAGGAACCAGATTATCACGATAATCGACAGGGTCCCTTGTTACGTACAATCCAAGCCCCAACACAGGACACAGGACACCACGCCCCCTAAAAGCCCCCAAAGTCCCCTAAAAGCCCCACTAACTACATACATACATACTGTACATACGTATGTACATACATACCTTCATCCCGTGCATAAAAAAAGACGCCGATTCGAGATTCTCACTCACATGCCCGAGAACTTACTCTACTCCGCATTCGCAAGAATTCACAACTTGACATAACCCGTCAAAAAAGATCCAAAACCCACAG
This sequence comes from Huntiella omanensis, assembly GCA_000833645.1. Taxonomy (NCBI): domain Eukaryota; kingdom Fungi; phylum Ascomycota; class Sordariomycetes; order Microascales; family Ceratocystidaceae; genus Huntiella; species Huntiella omanensis. The sequence goes on along the minus strand of JSUI01006522.1, from coordinate 112,918 downwards.
ACAATCTCCCATGAAACAAACCTGTCCAAATCCTCACGCCAGAATACCCGTCAATGTCTTCAAAAATCGCCCCATCCCCTACACTAGAAACAAACCCTAACCCGTGGTCTTTCCATGACAACAGCCCATTCATGCTTGATCGACGATATCTCTATCCTCTGTAACCAGAATCGCAAGATACAAGTCAAAAACCGAGGGTATCACGAACAACTACAAACTCCTGTAACAGTCCCTCTCAACGATCCACTTTGTTGAGAAACCGCTGGAAAAAAAAACGCTTTGTTCCCTCTTCAGTCTTCTCTCAATCCCCGAATCATTTTCTAAACCCTAACACTCCTCAATCCTTCATCGCCCTAGAAACAAAGAATCCCGACCTACGTAATCTCCAGCTTCCATAACTTATCCGAATACGTCATTACTTGTGCACATTATATCTAGGGTCTTCAAACCCTCCATCGTGTAAGCCACCAAACTTCATGCACTGTAACTCTACCACGACACGATGACCACGGCAGCCCACAGATAAATGCTACCTCATCACCCGACACTTTTTACTTTGATTCCCAAATCTTTATATACGCACCCTGTTCACATGCCATTCCCGTCCGTCACATGCCGCAATCCCATAATTGAAAAATCCCTTATAAAGTCCAGCTGCCCAGTTAGCCAGTCAAAAAGAGGCCCCCACCTCGTGCACATGGAAGCGGGGTAACAGGTCTACTTTCGCCGAGTGGCGTCATTGCTAAGTTACTATCAATCCCTATATTGCTCGATATTTGCTTCAAAACTACATTTGTATGTTGTGACTTGCTTCTACATATATGTACATACATACATACACACATTGGTTCACGAGGGACGAACCAAATTTGAGAATCGTACCCTAGTGAGACAACATAGCAACAAACCCTTATACATGGTGATATTGCGTCTATATCAACCCAGAACAGTTACACAATGTCTATCTCTCACTTTAATATGGCACTACACTTGTATGGAAACACAAAAATCTTTCAATCTGATTACTTCACAAGAAAAAACTCCATTTTGCCGTCTCAAACGATGACCCCAATAATATCTTCTTAATATTTCCTTAACGTCACCTTTATCCCCAATAACACAAACTCCATTGAACTTCCCGAACTCCTAAACAATCTAGTTAGTTGTCAAAATTTACCACGAATGTACATGTCCGGAATGCCAACTTACTGTTTCGTACCCATAATCGAAACTAGTCCTGCCAATAATCACCAACATTTACTTCCAACCCCCGACTGACCACTAGAAACCCAAAAACATACGATAAGGAACCTGCCACAACCATGACACCCGCGCTTTGTACACCCCGAACACCCCGTGTAGTGATACAATTTCCTTCTGTCTCTATAGTTGCACATGCAATCAACCGCCACTTATATGAAATTCGGCAGTCAATCAGCCGCATGCACTGCTGTAGCGCCATGACCATGGCCATGGGCCCTGAACACTTAACAAAGCGTCACCCGAAGCAGATAAAGCTTTATAACACCACGTTACACATGATCTGTGCTGAAAAACTCACTGCCTCGCAGGACGCCATGGACTTCCATAGACATAGAAAAGCCTTTGGCTTCAAGTGCCAACATAAGAGAAACTGCAGCAACCACACAAATTGACAGAAAAAGTCCCGAAAAAATGGGATATACATGGCCATAACGTCGGGTCTAAGAGAGACATAATCGGCAAGTGTGGTGGCACAGTGGAACGTCCGAAACCACAAAATATCCACGCCGGGATTTATACAGTGAGCTTGAGTAAAAGCTTCCAAGACGAAAATAAATCTGCAAAAAGACCCGCCGTTACCAGGGGGAGGTCATGATAATCCAGGGCCTTGAGTACGGCTGTACTCAAGGGCAAAAATGAAAACGTCGAAATCCAGGCATATAGAACAAATCAACAACACGAAACAAATCACACATGGTCCAGGTGGAAAGGCAATCAGTCTGAAAGGTCAGACTAGGCGAGAGATGCTCGACCATTCATGCTATTGAGAGCAGCGAAACTCATGATAATCCTTGGTGGGTCGATGCGAGGTAAATTGTCGATTCGGCTGGTGGATAGCCGGTCCTTTCAAAAGCACGCTATGGGAGCGGCTGAAATCCATGTGGCAAAATGTGAAAAGGGACGGGAGTCCAGAGGTCCAGGAAGACAAAAGCAAAGCAAAACATACAGGAAAAAGCAAAAAACAAACAACAAAACAATAGATCCTTGGGTCGAAACATGGCGGCTGCCATGTACAAACACTGTAGAAAACAACAAAACGGAGCATCATTGCGTCGACTCACGGGCTGAGTAACGTCAAGTCCGGTAGATGCGGAAGTGGCCAAGAGATCCAACGAAAAAGCAATAACCCAAGAAAGAAAAACACCCAACAAAACCCCAACTCCAATGCCACAATCAAAAGGAAAATCAAACGATGACAAAATATGCCCAGCCGCTACACTGGGAAGAAAGTGAAATCCTCTTCACCGAAAACGAACCGACGAGTGAGTTATCCTACCAGTGCCGCCTCACAGCACCACGCAACACAGACGCAACTTGCTGATAGAGACATCATAGCTTCACATCATACGGTCCATTTTAACATCACTATGGTGCTTAACCACGTTTAGGTTAGTGATGGTATGGACCCCGGATGTCCCCATATGGCCCACTTTGAGGAGGGGCGCTCCGAGGAGGGCCACTGTGTGGTGGATAGTTTTGTGGCGACTTTGTAGGGACTGGAATCTGGCGGTCGATTCCGGGTGGACCACCAAGACTAGGCCCCTGGTTGACCGGCGAAGCGTTAGAGCGGTCTTGGTAGCCGTTGCGATTGTACATGGAATCCATTTGTGGGCTAGGCGCATCGAAGTGTGGGTGCATTGAACCGTTTTGGGTCGGTGGTTGCGGTGGAGGGTACGGGTATCCATTCTGCCCCGGTGGGTAGGATGGAGGTTGTCCAGCAGCATACCCGTTTTGTGGGGGTGGTGCGGCGGCTCCATGGCGGTCGAATTTGGGCTGAAGGTTAGAACCGGTGGAAATGTATGGTTGCTGAGACGAATATTCGGGCATCGGAGGAGGTGGACCACCGTATGGGGCTTGTGTAGGAGGGGCACTGTATGATGGCATTGATGTCGGCGTTGGGTAGGAACCGGGATATTGCTGTTCAGGAGTTCCTGAATGGCCGTTGTGACCACCGTGGTTCTGGTTGTATGGAGCCGAAGTCTGAGGCGGCGGGTGACTGTAACCACCTGCTGGATGCGGTGGAACACTGCCGGGGTAAGGTGGTTGGTGAGGGGTATATCTCGGTGCCGGGTAGTCATGAGAAGCTGGCGGGACATTGCTAACGGGCATGTCTTGTCTTGGCGCGTAGCCGTTGTGAGAATTATGCGGTGGGTAACCTCCAGGAGGGCTGGGCTGAGACTGAGAAGCCGGCGGAGGAGGCGGCGGGACTAAAGCGGGCTTTCCCGGAGAACCGGACCGTTGCATCGGTCTATCGGAAATTGAGATATTGTTGCCATTGTGGTTGTTATTGATTGGATTTCCGCCGTAGTAGTGATTGCCATCCACCGGCGACGCAACAACTCTAGTGTTACGCGCAGCATGATTGGCACGTTCTTGCTCCCAGCGTGCTGAGTCATTCTTGAGGTCTTCGATCATGGCCTATTCCACAGTGTTAGAAGTTATTTTTCTCAAGTCCTTATCTCAAAGACGAGCGCGGCTTCACGATAGCCTATAGCAAGTAAGTCTTATGGTTAGGGTAGAGTCATACAGATGTAAGATTGCGATAGGCAGTAATGTAATAGCCCGGGCGGTTTTGTTTGGTGACCGGGTCCTGTTATACAAACATTCGGTTAGCCATGTGCTATCGCCAAAGAGCAGATCACGGCTCAAGATAGCCGGACAATGTGTTGACTCACCTCGTAGACTCCCGTGCGGACCAGCGCATCATGACCGAGGTAGCGACAAATGTCTGCCGTGATAACTTCACGGTCAATGCCATCACGGTCGATAAAGTATTCGTTGTGTCTGGCGGGAGCACCAGGTGGAATCTGTCCCATGCTCATGTTGCTTGAAGACAAAATGCTGGACGTTGGAGATATCTGCGGTTTGCTGGGTAGTGGTAAAGTCTAGAGTAGTAGGTTGGTTGAAGACGCGATGCAGAAGATATGCAACAGGCGGACCAATGGCAAGACTTGAAGTTGTAGCTAAAGAAGGGACACCGGAGAGTGGAAGAATAGGCTAGTGTTTAGGTTTGGAGACAGGACCCAATATAGCTCCGTTGGGTTAGGTCGGCGATCGCAGGGGGTAACAGGCGATATCAATTCAATGATGAAGAGATATCTATAATAGGTTTCCAGAAGGAAATTCCAGAGGCAGAGAAAAGGAAAAGAAGAAAAAGTTCAAGAGGATATTCCGGGTGCAGGCTGTGGATAAAAAGGAAAAGAAGCGTTGTATCCAAATGTGCTAGAAAAGTAAAGCAGTCGGCGGGCAGGTGACGTGAGCTGCGGCAAGGGCGGTTTGAGATGGTTAATACTGCTGTGCAAAAAAGGGAAAGAAATCAGAAAGACCAAAGAGGAAAGGTTCAGGACAGGGGACATAGAAAAGACCCCAAGAGGGTTGTTGCAGCTGCAGCTAGGCAGGCGGGTAGGATGAGGAGGGGCGGACAGAGCAGTTTGTAGCATACCAAGGTGGGGGAGGACCGGTACATAATGCACCCGAGAAGGGAATCAAGGAAAAAAATGGGGAAGATGCAGCTGAGTGGCAGCGCAACAAGGAAGGAGTCGAGCAAGACATAAAGCAAGAAGGACCGAGGGGATAGAGAAACATCCCAGGGAACGGTGTCGGTAGGAGTCGAATGCTAGACGTAGAAGACTACCACTGCCAAGGAAATGGCGGGCCATGAGATAGCAGGTATACATGTACACACGTTACGGAGGCAATTTAGCGAGCTTAGTTTGGGTCTACACGGCAGAAGTTTGTTTGTGAGGTTAGTATGATAATTTGAGGATTGATTGCATGTAAAGTGAAGGAGCTTGTTAAGTGGACTATTACTCTTCAAAGACCTGCCCGTTTTGCTCATACAATACCCGAGAGAATGACGGACTTGATGGTTGACTGGCTTGGACGTTGCAGGTTACGGAAGCATGGCGCCCATTCGGGCAATGTCTCGTTCTCTTTTCGGTAGTCCTTGTCGAGCATACGAGCAGATGCTATAACTAGTGACTTTCCCGACCATATGGACACATGTAATGTGGGGCAAGCACAACTGCATTTTGTACAAGATGGTTTTACATCTTTCTTCTACCACGGAGATCTACCGTCCATCGCCAACTCTAATGTATGGAAGCTTTCAGGGACATTCTGCAAAAAGGTACCCCCGCAGCGCATTCAACTTCAAAATTACGCTATAGCGGGGTTCACAAGGTCGTTTTGTCGACTGGCGGGGCAATTTTGCAGGGGTTCAATTGACGTGCCATCAGAAGCTTCAACGCCCAAAAAGCTTCAACCACGCTGATGCTCCCAAGCCATCACTAATAATGAGTCAAGTAGCCGCTAGGAATTGTCACAAATACTAACAAGACAACATGACAGGTTTGTTCTCAGCTAGATTTAGTTAGTTTTTAGACCAACGCTGCTTTGTTCTACAATGACAGGCCGCTAACTGTCCCTTAGACTTGGCCTCTAAAATAACCCTCGAAGCTTTTGTTGCTAGGCCATGTGAAACACGCCATTAGGCGCCAACCGCCCAAAAGCCATGCTGCCATCAGCATCCCTCGCTAAAACGCCACCCGCCAGTGAGCCGCTGGGGCAATATCAACGAGTACCAACTTCATTAATACCGGCCCAGCTTCCAGCGCAACGTCAGGGCCACCAAGCCTAGTACCGTAAACAGGAACCACCAAAATAGCGAACCGATCCGCCAGTTCCGGAGTAAGATCAATGGTGTCCTCTACAATGGTCTACGATTGGCCAATAACTCGCACCGGCGCCTCCGCACTCGAGGGATCATGTATGCAGGCGGCCGTCATATTGAGCGTCAAGAGGCATTCCGGCCGCTTATTCAGGCTGTTCGGTGGACGAAGACGCTTCCTTTTGGGCTACCGGACCGGCCTATATCTCCAGAAGCGGGGTCGCTGTACCAAGTGCTGGCCCGGGATTCCATGGCGAGTTTGGTCAATTTGGTGGACCGGCGGGTCGTTGGGCAAGTTGTTGCATATGTATGAAGTAGGCTCGGACAGCATACAGGAAGGCCGCTCGTCGTACCGCCATGTGAGTGTCTTGATAGACGCATTTCTGCAAGTGGCGATGTACAAACATAGTTTTCTTTAGGCGATCCTATGGAATCAAGTGGGAACGTCCGTGTTAGTGGTGTTTGAGTTTTGGGGGATTGAGGCCTAGATCCAGACACATGACGACCAGCCACCGCCCTCTTTTGCTGAAAAGCAAGCGGACCTGCCTGTTGGGTTTGAGGCCAGAATGGCACAAGACAGTTTAATGGAAAGTCCAGACTGGTTCCTGGTTACAGCGGCAACATCACTTGATCTACTTCTTCCTCCTGGCGGGGTCTTCACTGCCTGGAAATGAGGCCCAGAATGCGACTGGCGAATCAGGATGGTCTCATGGGCGCGATAAGAATACATATATCGAGCGCAGGTGCGAAAAGCGGAGAGACCGACACAACGCTTCAAAACGCCATGTGTTTGATAAAGCATGTGATTTTATCTCGGGGTTTTCTTTTTTGCTACTTTTTCTTTGCCTCTCTGCCTTTTCTAACGGCCAGATGCATCGGAGCCCAACGAGGCCAGCGTCCGCATTGGAGGAAATGGGTGGGTCCGTTGGGCAGCAATGCATCAGTCCTTGCAGGGGGGACTTACACAGACGGTTGCAGACAAGGAGGGGTGGTGCAGGGATTTCGATGCCGTGGATGATAATTTGATTGGATGACGCCGTGATGAAAGGGAAAGTCAGAGATGGCAAGGGAATCGGAAATTTTGGTTGGTTGCAAGAAGGAAGAGCATGGAATTCAAGAAGGAAGCCTAGATGTCACGGATGTATGTACACAAAATCACGAGTTGTTGGTGATGGCGCTATGGTGCGGNGGGTCCGTTGGGCAGCAATGCATCAGTCCTTGCAGGGGGGACTTACACAGACGGTTGCAGACAAGGAGGGGTGGTGCAGGGATTTCGATGCCGTGGATGATGATTTGATTGGATGACGCCGTGATGAAAGGGAAAGTCAGAGATGGCAAGGGAATCGGAAGTTTTGGTTGGTTGCAAGAAGGAAGAGCATGGAATTCAAGAAGGAAGCCTAGATGTCACGGATGTATGTACACAGAATCACGAGTTGTTGGTGATGGCGCTATGGTGCGGGAAAGGGTTTGAGGTATAGCAAAGCATCAAAGCATGAGCCAACGATAGATGTTGGTGAAGCTACTATATACATACATGATGTACTACATTGCGTGTGAAGGGCTGTGCAACATGGTCATCCACGGTTTGGACTAACAACAGTTTTCTTTGATAGACATAACAAATGTCTGGTCTGACAAAGGTGTAATGCTGAATGATCTGAACTTAACGGACGGCCGAAACTCACAGCCCACCACCACGACCGATGATCAGCACCGCCGCAACGTTGTGTACACACTTTCTGATGCGGAAACCCGCAAAAAGGTAGCAATACACGGGCGTTCTGGCCAAGCGAGCCTACACCCATGATCTGCACCTGGTGATACGGGAGCGTGTCCATATAGATATTCTGGAAGCTCCTTTTGTTCCTGTAGGCCCTTGGCAGTACACATGGGCCGAAGAAAGGTATAGATGGCCGTTTATTCTTTGATATCATCCATTGCTTATACATAGTATCCGCCACTAGCACGCAAAACCCTGGACCACTGACCTGTGTAACTTGCATAATGCCACCGACATGACCTCTCTATTGGATATGCCGTCAATATATCCATACAAAACGCACAGGGATGGAACAGCGGTGAAGAGCCGGACTGTTAAACCATCAAAAGTAGTTGACGGGGCCGTAAATTAAGGGTTATGTTGGGGTTTCAAGTCGGTGTAAGGCGACGGAGGTTGCATGTGGATCCTCAGAATGCAGAGCTACGTCACCGGCGATCGATACACTTAGCCAAACCGCAACTGTTGCTGGCCCTTCTCCCTACCGCCTCTGGCTCCTCCCTTTCCTCCTCTGGCCCCTCTTCCGCCCCCTTTTCCAGCAGCCGCTGGGCCCGCCCGCGATGCAGTCTGTCGTTCCTCTTCCTGAAGAGCCACGGCTAGATGCCAATCTTGGTGACTGGCTAGAGTTTCCTCGTCTGGGAAGTCTGGGTGTTCGGGACATGTTGGGCACGTGAATCCGCTGTGTGGAGGGTCTGAGGGGCTTTCAGCGCCTTCTGAGGGCCAGATTTGCCATCCATCGGGCGTCAAGTTTGTGGATGGGAGAGTGGATGGGGCTGCGCTTGTCGGCTGGACTGTAGAGGATGTAAGGAAGCGGTCTATAGGTCCATGGGGAGCCATGGTTGTCGGAGAGGGAGCGGAAGGTGGTAGTGGTGGTATGGCCGCAGATACATTGGAAGATGAGTCTCGAACAGGCAAGTCATTTGCCTTTGCTGATACCTTGGCAAAGAGACTTGTAATTGTCGGTGCTTGTTTCTCCAGCACCTTTCGCTTCTTCCCATGTGGCTCTGCGCCTGATGTCTCTTGTGCACTGGCCCCGCTCTCTCCATCGGGCGGCCGTTCTCGCTTGACAAGAAACCCATGGATCGCCATGTTTCCGCCCACACCCTCTTCAAAGCCTCCAATGTTCAGACTAAAGTGCTCGCAGGGGAAGGTGAACCCGTCACCTTGTAGACCCTTCCACAGGGCTTCGCAACACGAAATAAGCAAGTCCTTGGAGAGTGGGGGTCCTTTGGGAATAGGCATGCTACGGCCTTTGTTGCCTGGTTTTCCGCGGTAATGGAGAGTGATTGTGCGTGGCCGTATATTACGCTCGGTTAGAGCAAGGTCTGTAATGCGATTGTAGATATCGGCCGAGAAGATTTNCTTCCACAGGGCTTCGCAACACGAAATAAGCAAGTCCTTGGAGAGTGGGGGTCCTTTGGGAATAGGCATGCTACGGCCTTTGTTGCCTGGTTTTCCGCGGTAATGGAGAGTGATTGTGCGCGGCCGCACATTACGCTCGGTTAGACCAAGGTCTGTAATGCGATTGTAGATATCGGCCGAGAAGATTTTGAACCACGATGTTGCTTGTGCTGGTGTCCCGATAGCCGGGCGGAACTGCTTGGCTGAAAGCATTGATTTGATTGCTATCCGCGGAGTCACTTCGGATAAGTCGATACCTCGAACCATGTTGTAAACCCAAGTTCCAGTTTCAGGGTCAAGCTTTGCGCATAGCTTGGGTAGGCTGACCTCGACAATATCAGAGACGGCTTCAGTGCCAAACTGACTGGCAACTCGTTCTCCTAGCTTTCCGCCAAGATTTCGAATTTTAGTGAACTTCAGGTCGCCGAGGAAGGCAGGAATTGCGCGGTTGCGGATAGTTGTTTGTTGGTTGGGCTTCTTGTGAGCAGAGCCAAGTTTGCTGAGAAGCTTGTTTCGTGCGACACCACCGGAGCAGGTGTATTTGAGGTTAGTGAACACTACCGCACGAACATCGCGAACTATCGAAGCGCCAATAGAGAGGGCTATATCGTCCCAGTCAACGATTGGAGAGTCATCACCAGAGNCGATAGCCGGGCGGAACTGCTTGGCTGAAAGCATTGATTTGATTGCTATCCGCGGAGTCACTTCGGATAAGTCGATACCTCGAACCATGTTGTAAACCCAAGTTCCAGTTTCAGGGTCAAGCTTTGCACATAGCTTGGGTAGGCTGACCTCGACAATATCAGAGACGGCCTCAGTGCCAAACTGACTGGCAACTCGTTCTCCTAGCTTTCCGCCAAGATTTCGAATTTTGGTGAACTTCAGGTCGCCGAGGAAGACAGGAATTGCGCGGTTTCGGATGGTTGTTTGTTGGTTGGGCTTCTTGTGAGCAGAGCCAAGTTTGCTGAGAAGCTTGTTCCGTGCGACACCACCGGAGCAGGTGTATTTGAGGTTAGTGAACACTGCCGTACGAACATCGCGAACTATCGAAGCGCCAATAGAGAGGGCTATAGCGTCCCAGTCAACGATTGGAGAGTCATCACCAGAGGGTAGGGGAATAAGTTCGTCCGTAGACCAGTCGAGAGTAGTCTGTTCAGGGAGAGGAAGAGGTTGTTCATCGCCAGCTGAATCGGCTAGAGCTTCTTTCAGAATGGGATATCGCTCAAGTAATATGTGATAAACTTGGGCGGATAGATCCATGAACACTTCGTCAATAGAGGCCTTTTCTACCTTTTGGAGCGGCGGCGCTGGCAGAGTGTCCGTTATGACCTTCATAATCTTCCGAGACTCGATCCGGTAGGGGTCCAATGAAACCTTGTCACNATCCCAGTCAATGATTGGAGAGTCATCGCCAGATGGTAGGGGAATAAGTTCGTCCGTAGACCAGTCGAGAGTAGTCTGTTCAGGGAGAGGAAGAGGTTCTTCATCGCCAGCTGAATCGGCTAGAGCTTCTTTCAGAACGGGATATCGCTCAAGTAATATGTGATAAACTTGGGCGGATAGATCCATGAACACTTCGTCGATAGAGGCCTTTTCTACCTTTTGGAGCGGCGGTGCTGGTAGAGTGTCCGTTATGACCTTCATAATCTTCCGGGACTCAATCCGGTAGGGGTCCAATGAAACCTTGTCACTAGCCACATGAGATGATGCGTCATCACGATATGCCCAAGTATCATCACCCTCTCTCCAAGTAGCGACGTGTTGCAAACTCAGTGACGGACATAACTTAAGAGCCTCAGGGACGGTAGTCAATCTTTTGATTCCGAAAGCGCGAGCGGGATAGTTGATGGCGATCAAACCTTGCCTATATCTTGATGTTAGTGATTATTCCGTGATACGATTTCAAGAAACAGACCATTGACGGACAGCAAGAGGCTTATCCAAAGGTAGATTCAGTCTAACCATCTCACATTGAGCGTAAAAAGCATCAAGGTCAATATGACCAATCACGCGTAACGGTGTACTTGCATGATAAGTTGAGAGATGGCTTAGGTGACGCGTTGTAAACGCAGAGTACGTGTTGCGTGTCGGCGACTGCCCACTGGTGTCATTATCAGAAGACATGATATNAGTGACGGACATAACTTAAGAGCCTCAGGGACGGTAGTCAATCTTTTGATTCCGAAAGCGCGAGCGGGATAGTTGATGGCGATCAAACCTTGCCTATATCTTGGTGTTAGTGATTGATTCGTGATACGATTTCAAGAAACAGACCATTGACGGACAGCAAGAGGCTTATCCAAAGGTAGATTCAGTCGAACCATCTCACATTGAGCGTAAAAAGCATCAAGGTNTCATAAATGAGGTGCTACATATAGTGTGGCAGTTGATATCTTGGATGGATACACAAGATACGTATGTATATATTGAGGGGAACCAAAAAAACAAACTATCAAGTGTGGAGGTGACTTTCTATGTGTGCATCGTACAGACATTCATGAACCAATGTGTCGTTTCCCGGGCAAAGAGTAAGACTGGTCAACCTGGGACAATGTCTTGGCTTGTTTCTCCAGNAACCATCTCACATTGAGCGTAAAAAGCATCAAGGTCAATATGACCAATCACGCGTAACGGTGTACTTGCATGATAAGTTGAGAGATGACTTAGGTGACGCGTTGTAAACGCAGAGTACGCGTTGCGTGTCGGCGACTGCCCACTGGTGTCATTATCAGAAGACATGATATGCCCTTCACGGCCATGACGATCATTGGTGATGTAAGACTCGAGATCTTAGAAACTTATTTTTCATTGTTCAACACGGAAACTCGTCCAGGTACCGAGCCGTGTTTGTTAGGGTTAGTGTGGGAAACCCTAGACAATTTCGATATCTTATGTTTGGGGACATTTGTGTCATAAATGAGGTGCTACATATAGTGTGGCAGTTGATATCTTGGATGGATACACAAGATACGTATGTATATATTGAGGGGAACCAAAAAAACAAACTATCAAGTGTGGAGGTGACTTTCTATGTGTGTATCGTACAGACATTCATGAACCAAGGTGTCGTTTCCCGGGCAAAGAGTAAGACTGGTCAACCTGGGACAATGTCTTGGCTTGTTTCTCCAGTTTCCCCCTTTTCTGCATATCGTAACATTGGGCAAGCGCCCGGCTAGAGGTTGTCTCTGTTTGGAGGACGTAGAGACTGACTCTATATAATCATTGCGTGTCCGACATACTGGGATGACTACAGCGGGATGCAAGGGCCGGCAGAATTTGGAGATTACTGGGATGCGGGTTTATCTTCACCGCTTTTTTTCCTACTCCCGGTTGAAGTTGTGTGTGGACATGAAATGTAGAGAAACATTGATCATAGTGGAGGCATTCGTTATGGCAGGTTCGTCTGATAAAATTGTTAGACTCTGCCTGTATGTACCTGATACCACAAGCACCAGTAACCAAGTTCAAGGGTTCCACTTCTTTTCGGCGCCGTGGTGTGGTTGATGGCTCCTAGTCCCACACAAAGCCCCACTTGAGATTTTTGTTAGGGTTAACAGAGACGAGGGGTAAATGAAGATTGGGAATGGGAAAGGGGAAACGAGAGCTGGATAAGCAAATGCACGAGTCAGTTAATTACAGATTATGTTGCTCGGTCGTTTGTGTTTGCCCTTAAGTTAAAGGAAGACAATGTAGGTCGAGTGAATACTGGGTAGAAGACCGGTCGTAACGTCTTGAAATGGGACTTTAGAACGGACAACTGGGACCTAATGCTAGATAATCGGGTCGGACATTTTGCCCCTCCTCCTCCCCCGCCCCGCGTTGGGTTACAGAAAGCGGTAGGCCTAAAACTATAGAGGACCCTTCTAAAGTAACCCCTCTATGGTAACCCGCCGTCCATGGTAACCCCGCCAGGCTGCAGAGCCTTTCTTTGCTTAACAGACGAATTCTTCTTCATCACCAGCCTTGTATCATTGAGCGATCTGTTTTTTGTCAGCTAAATATCCTTTACCAAGTACACACTTGTTCGTCCCGTCTAACCGTCGTTCAACGGAAGCACAAACCCTTGTCTCGACAACTCGCTTGTGTCCACTTTACGGCTCAAGTAGCTTTGACCGAACCGGCCCATAAATCTCCCCATCACCGACTCTTTCAAAACCTAACTAGCGCAGAGGCTCCTCGGCTCCTATACTCCCCACTAAAAAAGTCCGCCACCAAGGCCCGCCACTAGAACCGCCACTTATCCCCCGGCGGCCCGGCCTGTTTGTAGTGAAGGAGAAGGAGAAAAAGAGTAGGAAGAAGAGATCTTAAAGGGCACTGTTATCTCGATACCTGCTGAGTGGAGAGTTTGACAGAAGTTAAGAATCCCACATCATCTGTTATTGGCCTCTGTATCTTTCCTTTTGATTTTTCTTGGGATCGTCTATTTTTTTTTCTTTGCTTTTTTTTCTCTTTCCGGAAAACCTCGGTCCCCCCACCGCCGCCGCAAAAAATTATCAAACTCTTGGTGGTCTCTGTGCCCTTTTGGAGTGCCCTCTTGAATCAAACTAAGCCTCTGTTTGGCCCACCCGCTTTTTTTTTGTCAAAATTCTACTTTCACCGTCTGGGTTGTTGTTGACCATCAGAAACATAGCGACTATTCTTCACGAACAACCCTACATACCCTGCCATTTGCTCTCCTTCCGCCCTACCCCAGAGAAAGAGGTTGAACGGCTAGTCAGCCGCCCCAGCATCATCTTAACTTGCACCACTCTCTCGGTCCTTTTTCCTACCAATACATCTGCTTATCCCCCCCACCATCAGACTTGTCTTCACCGACTTGTCCACACCGACTTGTCTACACTGACTTGTCTCCATTAAGCTTTTCTTTTCTTGACTTGTCTGCCCACCGACTTGTCCACCTCAAATCTACCCACCATGGATGCTGCCCAAGTCCGCGGCCTGCTGGCGGCCATTCTGGACCACAATGCTGATACCAGAAAACAAGCCGAAGCTCATTTGCAGCAGGTCAGTTTGACAAACCATCTTCTGTGATCAAAGTGCTAATATTGGTCGGGTGATGTAGTATCACGAGCAGCCTGGCTTCCTGAACGTCCTGCTCGACATTCTCCAGTCCGAGACCGAGCAAAACGTTCGTCTTTCCAGTACGTTTTCTCGACTTTTGTTTCCCCGGGCTCCGATGCCCGTGTCATGATTTATCACCTCCGTCTTGAACCCCACTTCGCCGTGCCGCATCATCGGCACGGGCCTGCCATATATGCACCAACTAACCAACACGATCTATTTGTAGCTGCCATTTACACCAAGAACCGTGTCAACCATGCTTGGGCTGTTTTGGAGTCAAGCGAGAAGGAATATGTTATTCCTGAGGCTGAGAAGGCCGCCTTCCGCGAGCGTCTCCTTCCTATCATGGCGAGCGCCGAGGGTCTTGTTCGCCCCCAGCTGATTCCCATTCTTCAGCGCATTCTTCACTACGATTTCCCTGAGAGATGGCCCTCGTTCCTGGACTTCACCCTCCAGCTGCTCAACGTCAACGAGCCCCGTTCGGTTCTTACTGGCCTCGAGTGCCTCCTCGCCATATGTCGCACCTACCGCTACAAATCCTCAGAGAGCGAGTCCCGCAGCAACTTTGACAAGATCATCGAGGCTAGCTTCCCCCGTCTGCTTGCCATTTGCAACGAGTTGATTCAGCAGGACAGTGAGGAGGCTAGTGAGATGTTGCATCTCGCTCTGAAGTGCTACAAGCACGCTACCTGGGTATGTCGCAAACAGAAACAGAAAAGATGATATCTGGGTCCACTAACAATATTTATAGCTCGAGCTTTCTACTTTCTTGAGAGCGCAGGCTCAGAGCCACGGTTGGTGCACTGTGTTCCTCCAGACTATCGCGAAGGATCTCCCAGCTGCCCTGAATGAGCTTGAGCCTTCGGAGCGGGAGAAGCACCACTGGTGGAAGGCCAAGAAGTGGGCTTACTTCAACCTTAACCGTCTGTTCATCAGGTTTGTATTTTCCATACTTGAATCAGCATTATTACAAACTAACTCTCGCACTCAATTAGACACGGCAACACCTCTACTGTCGCCAAATCCTCCGATCCCGCTCAACAGACTTTCGCCAACGATTTCACTTCCAACATTGCGCCTGAGATCCTCAAGGCCTACCTCGGCCAGATTGAAAAGTGGGTGGCCAAGACTTCGTGGTTGTCGCGCCCCTGCTTGTCGTATACCCTTGTCTTCCTTGACGAGTCTGTCAGACCCAAGGAGATGTGGGCGCATCTCAAGACCCACCTCCAGAACATTATCACCCACTTTGTATTCCCAGTGATGTGCTTGACAGAGGAGGATGTGGAGAAGTTCGAGGAAGAGCCTGAAGAGTACCTGCACAAGACTCTCAACTACTTTGAGGAGGCTACGTCACCCGATGTGGCCGCCACAAACTTCCTCACCAGTCTGACCAAGCACCGCCGCAAGCAGACTTTTGAGATTCTCAAGTTCGTTAACACCGTTGTTAACGAGTACGAGCAGGCCGCCCCCGAGGCCAAGAACCACATTGCCAAGGAGGGTGCCCTCCGCATGATCGGTACGCTTGCGCCTATCATTCTCGGCAAGAAGTCGCCCATTGTTGACGAGGTGGAGTACTTTATTGTGCGTTACGTCTTCCCCGACTTCAAGAGTTCCCAGGGCTTCCTTCGTGCTCGGGCTTGCGATACTATTGAAAAGTTCGAGGCCCTTGACTTCAAGGAAGAGAGCAACCTTCTCAACGTCTACAACAGCATTCTCGAGTGCATGGCCGACCCTGCGCTTCCCGTCCGGGTCACTGCTGCCCTTGCGCTGCAGCCCCTCATTCGCCACGATGTCATTCGCATCAACATGCAGCAGAACATCCCCACCATCATGCAGCAGCTCCTCAAGCTGGCGAACGAGGCTGATGTTGATGCGCTTGCCAATGTCATGGAAGACTTTGTCGAAGTCTTCGCTACTGAATTGACTCCCTTCGCTGTAGCGCTCAGTGAGCAGCTTCGTGATACCTACCTGCGCATTATTCGTGAGCTTCTCGAGAAGAGCGAGAACCTTAACGGGGACGATGACTACCTCGAGTTTGCCGACGACAAGAGCATAACGGCCCTTGGTGTTTTGCAGACCATTGGTACTCTTATTCTCACCCTCGAGAGCACGCCAGACGTGCTTCTGCACATTGAGTCTGTTCTGATGCCCGTCATCTCCATGACGCTTGAGAACAAGCTATTTGATCTGTACAACGAGGTATTCGAGATCATCGACAGCTGCACTTTTGCCGCCAAGGCCATTTCACCTACTATGTGGACTGCCTTTGAGCTGATGCACACTAGTTTCAAGGCTGGCGGTGAGCTGTACCTTGAGGACATGTTGCCCGCTCTTGACAACTTTGTCCAGTACGGTGCCCCATTCCTGGCCACTAAGACTGAGTACGTGCAGGCTCTGTACTCGATGGTCAACGACCTGTTTGTTGACCCCAAGGTGACTGGCGTTGACCGTATTTGCGCGTGCAAGCTGGCCGAGTCAATGATGCTGTGCCTGCGTGGCCACATTGACCAGTGCGTTGGCGGTTTCGTCAGCATGGCTATGGGCGTTTTGGCGGACAACAACACGCACCGGCCGCGCACCTACCAGGTTCACTTGATGGAGATGGTCATTGGTGCCATTAACTACAACCCCATCTTGACCCTCCAGATTCTTGAGCAGTCCAACTGGACCAATGTGTTCTTCACCATGTGGTTCACCCAGATGGCTTGGTTCACTCGCGTCCACGACAAGAAGTTGTGCATTGCTGCCATCACCTCGCTTCTCAGCATTGGTGCGCAGAATGTGCCCCAGAGCGTCCAGGCTGGCTGGCCCCGTTTGTTGCAGGGTGTAACGGAGCTCTTCCGTACTCTGCCAGCGGCTGTTCAGGCTCGTGAGAACGCTCTCAAGGACGATCTGCGCTTTGAGGGTGGCTATGATTATGCCGACGAAGAGGCTTGGGCTGGTGAGGACAACGCGTGGAACGACGAAGAGGGTGCCGATGATGAGAAGGAAGGCACTGGCGCGTATCTCGAGTTCCTGACCGAGCAGGTAAGTTATCATAACGGATGGTCTTTTTCAAGACATAAGCTAACAAAAAAAAACAGGCGCAGAAGTTCTCCGGTGCTGCGGACGGCGAGTACGATGACGAGGACGACGAGGACGATCTCGGTGAGGAAAACGCTATTCTCGAGTCTCCTCTGGATAAGGTGGAGCCTTACCAGTTGTTCGCTGTGACTATCAACAAGCTTCAGGTTGAGCAGCCTGATTTCTACAACACTCTTGTTACCAGCATCCCGGCCGACGACCAGACTGAGATTCAGAACATTGTGTCCCGGGCCCAACAGATTGCCATTGAGCAGGCTAACGCTGCTGCCCAGGCGGCTGCCAGTCAACAGCAGCAATTGCAGCAGTAGAAGGAGGTCTGGAAGGAGTTGGGCGAGGCTGTTTATTGATACCTAGTGCGACATGATGATGATGATGACCTGGACGGGTAGCGGAATTAAGCCGAGTATGTGGTGGAAGTGATGTTGAAGTATTTATGGTTTGTTTGCTTGTTTGGTTTGTTTTTTCTGGGTTACAAAAGTTTGCATGAACAATTTTGAAGGATTTTACTATACGATGAAGATTTGTTGTAAAGTTTGATACATATCTAATGTGATGTATGGATCTTATTTCGTCTCCGGTTTTGAGATATGTGATTTACAAGTATTGTTGTAACTGAAAGTGGCGATTTGGCGTGTAAGCCTGCCTATTGGGACTGTTAAGTCATTTAGTGAACTATTTCTTTAATTGGCTTATGGTCATGTAGTCAGTCGCGTTGGTCTTAGTTCGCACGAATGTCAGATGGGAGCCAACACGATGGTAGTCATATTTGGGACGGTTAATGCTCCTCTATTGGATAATCCGTCATGGGAGTTGGAACTGTCGACCTCAACAGTATTGATTACAGGTTCTTCTAGAACATGGAATGACGTAAGAATCAGCGCCTTCATCGACTCAAGTGGTATTTCATTGGATGCAGTACACTGCTGGGTTTGTCTGTGACGGCGCGGACATTCTATGGGTATTGTGACGATATGCTGGTAGGCAGATTCTCGGATCGGTGTCAGGATCTAGCATCAGTGAATATAGGTGAACTGAAACTAACCAATACATTCTCAGGTTTTGAGGTTCTATGTTCATGTGTTCTACCGACGTTCAACTTTTTCATACGGTGACAACCCTAACTGTAATATTGACAACCCTAGCACGTGGAGGTAACATCACCTGAAGACGGCTCCGAGTCTGACTGGGAAAGGTATTATCAAACGCTGGAAGGCGAAGATCCAGACGGATTTGACGAACGAACTTTCTGTTATAGTATGTATCTGTTGAATGTGCACCATGACATGTATCTAGGCGTCAAGTGTGCATGATAAGGACAACAGTAGGATGATAGACGCACACTCTGTACCGTAGAGCAAACTCAAAGCAAGCAGAAGGGAACTCTGTCAAAAGGGTGATATTGAAACTAGTAGGTTAGCATTGAAGGTAAATACCTCGGTCGTCTTTGTAACGAAAGTTGATGTATAGATATATCACCGCCGTTTAAAAGTTGTGCCAAAATATGTCTGCAGCCATGTCCACAACTTTTCTGTTGCCGTGATGCTTTCAATCTAAGTCATATGGAGACTAAACAACGAGTATCAGTACTGTACATTCACCCGAAATCGTATGTGAGGTATTTAACAAGGCGGTGAAATAGATGGCGCTTTAATGCACTAGCTTGAGCTCCTCGTGTCTCACCGAGAAGTAACGTAACTTCAGGCCAATTGTTTCTTCCATCTGACAAACACCAAACAAGACTTCACCCGACTGTCCTATGACGTCATACACGAACCCCCTTGTCCACTGACAAGCATGACAGCAAAAGTGGGGCGTGAATAACACCAGATGGTTCATTGTTGAACGCTGATGTTGAAGATTGGCTCGACTTTTTTGTAACTACTTTGAATCTATCTGTGGCAGTTTCCTGCCTTGATTATACACTCAGAGTGTCTCCAACCACACCCCGTGTCAGCCTCTGCCCTGTCTGATGGCTCCTCACTAAGTGTTCGCTTCTCACTGGTAACTGTATAGGAATGGCACCCTATATAGACCATGATGGAGCGTTCCCCGGTGACAAAGTCCCAAGGTACCAATTCCTTTGGCGCAGTGGTATGCTGATGCCTCCCACTCCGTCACAGGGAGCAAGCAATCACTCACCCCGAGTTTGTGTATTACCCAGGGTCAAGAGACGTTGCCGTGGTTGAGTTCAGCATAGCTCACGTTGGCACATTTCCTTTTCAATTCATGCCATTCCAGCCCTGGATGCAACCTCTCGAAGTCTGAAATCTGCCCGTGTGGGCCTGGCAGGCTTGATTACAGGTGGATCAATCTGGCACGACAGCGCACATTGTCTTCCCCGCGAACATTGGAATGTGCATGAAACTTGAAGCATGTGCAGTTGACTACTGCGATAATAAGCATACCACGATCCCGTTGATGAGCTTAAGATACCCGCTGCCTGTAGAGTCTCACCGTGGTCGTTTTCGTTGAGGTACCAAAACACTCAAGTCTCCCGAGAATTGTTCGCTGCGTGCTCTCAAGCCTGCATCGCCTGTTCTCAAGCTGGGAGTACGGCGGAGCACGGAACGTTATCCAACGCTACTGTAATAACGACAATGTAGCGCAGACGCAGCCCACTCGGAACGGAGCGGGTGTGGCGCCGGCCTCGCACTAGACTTACGGAGAAGCGATGTAAAAGCGGTCGAGTTGTGACGATTTACAGCGTTTCCTGTTGAGTGATACGTCTGACATTTTGTGGTTTATTAAGGGTCTTGGGCAGATCGTTTCGGTTAATATAACTTTCATGTCAAACAATGGTATTCTGCTCCGTGAAAATCTTATTCTATGTCATTATGGTTTTGTAAGCATTTGTTGCATCTGCCCTAACGGGGGATCTGGTAATGGTATCTCTTTCCCTGACAACGCTTAACTAAACTACTTTATGTGTACGCGCGTGGACCATAAACGAAACACATCTACATATACACTTTGGGCGCTTGTTCGTTTTCGTTTTTCTTGGTGAACCCATCTCGAACTTAACTCCAGACGCCCCGTATGGCCAATGGGACCAACCATCTGATGAAACAGTTAAACAACAACCCAAACTACAGATTGTCGACGAGGAGGAGGCCGCTGTCTATGGCGGAGCGTTGGCGTTGACCGCCGATCTGGCTACGGTCGAGCATGAAGTTTTCTGTGGCTGCCATGTAGCNTTCAGGGTCTTGGGTGTATCGATTCGGTCAATATGACTTTAATGTCAGACAATGATATTCTGCTGCGTCAAAATTTTATTATATGTGATTTCGTTGTATTTTCGTTATAATCATTTATTACATCTGTCCTAATGAGGGGACTGATAATGGTATGTCTTTCCCTGACAACGTTTGAATAGACTACTTTTTGTGTATGTACGTGCATAGATTATAAACGCAACACATCTACCTATACAGCATTCTTTGACGGCGGGGTAGTGGTGCTTGACTTGGGAATGATCACTCCGATTCGTTGGCGCCATGAGGCAGGGTGTTGGCCCGAATCGAAGGCATTCTGGAAAGGGATTAACATTGGGTCCGTGTGCGCTTCAAAGACGTTCTGCATGATAATTAGCAACACGCCGCTAGGGTCTGCTGATTTGTTCGGCAGCATAGAGTTAATGGCATGCTTGATTTCTTCGTCAGTGACTGGGTGCCATTGGAAGGCCGGGGCATTCAATTGGACGTTATATTCATTAGAAGGAGAGAGGTATCAAACATGGTACATACATACATGCGTATATACAAATGTGTATACACGTGCACGCACATGAAGGTACAAACTTTACCAAGTTCCACGATTTATTTACCAGCTGTTACATTTCATGACTGTCACCGAGAACTGATATCATGTCTTCACGGGCGAAAGCCCTTACCATTTGAGGCCCTCTATCAACATGACTGTGGCGGTCCAGTGAGAAGTGTGTGCTGAATTCGCTTAGAAGGTAGGATTGCAGGTAGGCTGGGTATTGTAGATTTGCCTTTTGCCTAGAAATATTGGGTGTGAGGGCTTACCTGAGTCCCATGCAATCATACTTGTTTTACATGATGTTTAACTTAGCATAACTGGAAAACATGTCAGTTCACAATCAACGATATCATATGGGTGGCTGAAGTCTATTTCCGGTTTGCTCAGCAAGCCGATTCCAATACATTGGGCACACGACGAACGGTGTCACGTAACCTTAAGTTCCTTACAGCCGCCCTTTGTCGATTTCCTAGGTTCGGATTAGGGTTTTGAAGTCAGGTCAAAAAATACCCGGGCCTTGTCTTCTGATAGATGGGTTACAACGACTCTCTTCATTTTCACGTCCATGTTTGGTATCTTCAAATGAAATTACAACAGAGGTAGACATACAACTGCGGCATTGGGATGTTGAACAACGGACAGGAGTTCGACATCTTATCCCACTATGACATCATGGTTTACCCGAATATCACCCGTTTCAGCGCCATGCGCCTTGTGTATACAGCGGTATATGACTTAACTCCTAATATATATTGTTCTAGTTACACAATTATCCATCTATTTTGAATACGTGAAGATATTGACTTCTCCTCCATGGTCACAACTCGTGACTAATTGACTTGTTTTCTATGCTCCGTTCTCCGCCATGCTCTGCCCATGTTGGCAGTGCGTCATAACCACCAACGCATCTGCGAAATTTTCAGTGAACCGGTGTATTGGATTCGCTTAATATGCAATCAAGACAGAAATATTGACTGAAGGTAGGCTGGCGGTTCCAGATGACGCTGATAGGCTGCTTCGCACATATTTGCCTAGCCCCTGGGAAAGTCATATCTGTACAAATGCCAGGAATTCCCAGGAATGCTTTCAGTCAGCGGGTTGTCGATGTGTATTTAATCTGGACAATCTAGTAAATATATTCTTGGCTATTGCCGGCACCATTCAAGTCATTTCAATACCCCCATTTCAGCTGAAATGTTCCAAACACACACTTGGCCCATTTGCGATTTGGATAGGGAGGGAATTCTCCATGGGTGTGACAGTTACATTTGTGGATTGTCCTTCACCGGCAATGAAGAGGTATGATTGATCCCCATGTGTTCGTTCAGGTGATTATGATACCATCGATTTACTGACTATTCTAGTAGACTGATAGAATTGTTCACAGCCGGCTAGAAGACGATGATACAGAAACCTGCGACGAGTACAACCGGCGAGTCGCTGAACAGGTAGCCAGAAACCAGAGTTGGTGTTCACCTTGTGCCGAACTGGTCATCAGTTACATGGTGCTCAAGGGCTGCAGGGAGTGCGTGAAGGATCTTTCCCATCGATATAGCGACGGCGAGGATCAACCTTTTGCTCCCCACGACCCAGTGTGGTGGTCATTTAGTGACGAAGAAATCCAGCAACTGCTTCATTATGAAACGACATTTGGAGATGATGGGCTTTCCTCGTTCCCAATACCCGTTAAGCTTCCAAAGCCAGCATTGGACCGACTCGGGCTTTCGTCGGATTGTCCTTTGTGTACTGGCTTAGCAAAACTGATGTTGTACTGGATAGCTGGATCCGGCCAGTTGAAGATGCGAGTTCCAAAGATCATGGCGGTATGGTCACATGAGGTGTCTGCCGAGGCGCACTCATGCTATAATTCGTTCCCTACATACATCCGAATGAGCTGGGAGGAATACGGAAAGAGTTCAGGTTTGAAGTCATTTCGATACCGACTATTCCCCATGCGAAACAGCAACGGACCGGGATTGGTCGTTCATGAATACAATCGCTTTAATCCTTTGGTCCTAAAGCAATGTATAGATCGACAGTTTGAAGCGTACGGCGAGGAGAACCTCCCAAAAGAAGTTGGTAAGAATACATCCGATTTAAGCGAGACTTGAAACTAACTGGTGTATGTAGAATATCCTCCATCACTTCGCCTGATCGACGTCAAACAAAGATGCGTTGTCAATGTCGGAAACAACTATGTCCGGTACTCTGCAGTCAGTTACAGATGGGACTCTGAAGATCAGCATATGCTCACTGCCGCCACCCGAGAGCAATTTCTCCAGACCGGCTCCTTGTCACCGGAGACAATGTCCGCAACATTCCACGACTGCATGACTTTAGCTGAGATTCTGGGAATCCCATACGTGTGGATTGATCGGTATTGCATCATGCAGAATGATCAAGTAGAAAAGGCCGAACAAATCCATGCCATGGGCGATATATATGCAAACTCTTATTTGACCATGATATGTGCCTCAGCTTGGGACATACATGGTGGACTCCCGGGGTACACGATAGACTTTGATTTTCGCATGTGTGCACCCTCAACAATGGGATGTTGGGGAACATGCCTAAAGTCTCCCTATCCTACTGATCCCAGGCCGCCGTGGTACAAACGTGGGTGGACAATGCAAGAAGAGTATCTTTCTCCTTGACGTCTTTACTTTACTCACTCGACAGTGATGTGGCATATCAATTGTCCAATGGTTGCGTATCATCATGTTGATGTTACAAAGGAGTTTGAACGCCGAACTGAATGTAGTATGGCCAAAGCGATGTCACCACTTGATTTAAGCTACGACTACTGTGGGCGTGAGCTCACGGTTTCCGGCGACCGCATGAACGCAGTGTCTGGTCTTTTCAACACGCGAGGTATTGACCATCTGTTCGGGATCACCATTCGCGAGATGCCCCTAAGTCTCTGTTGGTACAGCTGGTCTAGAGTTACAGGGCCTGACAATTCGTTCCCAAGTTGGTCATGGGCCTATCTGTTTCCGTGGATATGGTAGAGAGACCGTAGGAAGACGAAATATCGGACCGAATGCCAGGTCTTGCACGCCAAGACTACACCACGCAAACGGATATCCTTGATCCGACGAATGGGCTTGTCGAAGTCTGTATTGAAACATTTGTGTGATCACAAGCTTGTAATACTGGCGAGAGTCAGGCCCGTCCGATCAACGGAAAATGTCTGGTTGGACCTTGGCCCCCCGCGTCGCACGCTCCCGTCCACTTACCTGAAAGCTTTGATGTACCGAAGTAAACGCGGCTGTGTCGTTTCTCTTATATTGTCAACTTTTACTCCTCCACATGCTAAAGGCGGTGACCACATCATACACGCTCGACGGGTTGGACTTAGAAAAAGCGGGCTACCGCGCCGTATGCCCCCAATTTGGTCTTTGAAGAGCCGTCCAATGGCAATCCAAACGTTGACTACCCTCAAAAGCCAACGCCTCCGAAATCGCCCGGGAAAAAACAAACGTGTCTGCTGTTTGAAGGGTCCTCAGGTGCCCGCCTTGGCGCAAAAAGCATCGAAGCATGTTAAATGTACTTCGCCTAAATGCACTGAGTGTCGAGTTACTACATTAACAAGCTTCTTGTGGTCTTTGGCGGATTGTTTCAAGTCATTGGTACCATTCTCGGAGAACAAGAACTCGGTGGGAAGAAAGCAGACACCACGCCAGAAGTCGCAAGATCTCACACCTAAACGTGGGAGATTATCATGCCGCTCCCGTCGCGTTGAAAAGACTACACCACTGTATCAGCTTCAAACCAGACGCCGAAAGTCGAAAACCCCAGTTCTACGCCCCTTCTTTGGTCGTAATCCGTTCAGAGATCACCCATCATCTTACAAAACAATAATTCTATATTAGTCTTAGCTTTCATGTCCAATAGATACCGCTTTCTTTTTTTCCCGTCGTCTTGCCAGCTGATTTGTGTTATGGTCTCATATTGAATCCCTTGGTTTAGGGTCGTTGGGATCGTGCCAGAGCCAATAGCCCTCGACCCGTGCTGCCAACTATCATCTCATGTGACTCAATAGAATACTATTTGCAGTTTGCCACAAGAAGATTATTTATACTAAACCGCAGTCTTCCTTCATTTGCTTCTGTGGATTACACTGGTGAACGCTGTAAACGTGCTTGTACTTTTCCTAACAGTTTATACTATATTCGGACGTGACAAGCAGCCTTTAACTTTTGCCAAATCGACACAAACCACTCGTAGCTAAAGACTGCGGCAGCTTTGCCGATTGTGTCCCAACTTGAGCTGATGTATCATACTGTTAATATGGTGGCGTCATGTAAGTGACCGCTGCAAACGAGTCTGATTGATCAATCAGCAGTAGGAGATTCCGGTTTGGGGTGTTGCCTGACTATCGTGGTAGGTAGGCGTGTAGTATCTTGAGTATATAGTCTCGCCCTCTCTCCCTCTTTCTCTCTCCTTTTCTTTCTTTTTAGTTAGACAACTGAATATACTGTGACTATAAAATAACTACTACAACTATCTTGATCCCTTCTTCATACGCTGTTATTCACAGTGATCACCTCAACGCTAGCACGTACTTGTAGCCACCGCCGCCGTCGTTCAAAGGCATTCATACATAATGAATGCCCAGGCACGTATAAATCGCCTCACTTACATGTTAGAGGTAGTGACAGCAGGGGGTAACGGACAGATGACGATGAAAAATCGATGTGGTAGATCGGTCGATAACACAGAGGGCAAGTCATCACCCACCATAGATTTGTGTGACACTCAACATGAAAAGACGTTGCCGTTGTTGAGTTCAGGATAGTTCATACTAGTGCACATTCCTTTCCATTCATATAATCGTAGCCCCGCATCCAGCATGTAAATGTTCGATATCCGCCAGTGCCAGTTTAAGCCTCGTAGACACGGATCCACCTGATTCAACCTAGCACATCTACCCACGTTGTCTTCGCCGCGGAAATTGGAGTCTGCACGAAGATTGAAGACATGTCTGGTTGACCAACGCCATCTTAGGAACGTCACGAACTTGTTTCCCGGTTAAAAAGGCCCCTTTGCTATAAACTCTCGCAATGGTCGTCCTCGTTGAGATGCCTATAACACGAGTGTGTCAAGTGATGTGCGCTACGTGCCCCCAGGCTTGCGTCGGCTACCATCCAGCTGGGGGTACGGCGGAGCACAAAACGTTATTCAACGATACTCGGTCAACACAGGTGTAGTGCAGAGGCATTCCACTCGTAACAAAGCGGACGTGGCGCCGGCCTCGAGATGGATTTACGAGGAAGTAATGCAAACGCGGTTGAGACAAGAAGATTCAGAGCTTTTCTTGCCGGACGATGCGACTGGCATTCTGTGGTTTGTTGGGGGTCTCGATTAGATCCTTGCGGTTGATATAGATCTAGTTTGATACGATGGGATTCTGCTTCATCTTAGTCTAATTCCGCGACATCAGTTGACTATCTTTGTTACACAGTGATGGACTCAACTTGGTCGACGATAGGATTACTGCACAAAACAACGCAATGCACAAAAGGATAATGTTTTGTGAGATTCTTATGTCGCAAGCACGGACCACAATGCTTATGCACACCATGCATAAAATGTTATTTACCTAAAATGTTATGTATCTAGAAACACCCTTAGTTAAAACCGCAACAACCGCAGACGTCGCAATTCCAAGTTCAAATCATCCGTTCTTTGTCCCCAAGGGACAACTAGTTGCAGTGAGCATCTGGGGAGCAAATCGGAGACACCCCCTCTTTCAACATCCACCACCTGACGAATTTATACCGGAGAGGTGGGCCACTAAGCCGGATCCGCTGCCGGCGGGGCTACTACTGTCATTTGGGTATGGACCGAGGAGTTGTTCAGACAAGTCATACGCAGAACAGATCTTTCTGGTTATGTTGATAACTATTGCAAGAGACTTCAGCAATATCAGTAGACCTAAAGGGTCTAATGGGGGAACTGCACCTGAACAACCTGACGAGTTTTTTCGTGTGATTGGGTCAGTCCCGTTCTTTTCTGGTAGTCTAGTTCTGGATTTCACATTCGATGAAGACTCTCTAGCTGTGAAGCAACAAAGGCATACTTTAAGCATGAAAACTTCGTCTGAGCCGCCTGTCGATGACCAGACCGGGGTTTCGCTATCCATCACTGCGATGGTGGGAATTCTTGAAGAAGATAAGAATTCTAAACAGGAGGCAAAGAAGCGAGTTTTGGCTGACCAGGATACAGCCCAGCGGGATAGTGTGAGGATATTGAACTTGGCATTACCATCTTGGCTGATGCAGATATACTGGTGGGGTCTAAGATACCCTTTTGTTTCGGGATAGGCAGAGCGGTGGCGACTAAAGAGGGCAAGGCTTCAAAGAACGACCCCAGATATCGATGCTAGTGAATCTGATGGACATCACCAAGGTAGAATTGACCCTAACATTGATCACCCCAAAGAGGAGACGGCGTCGGAAGTAGAAGAAACATGGCATCCGGATCTCCATGGTGTGGAGCAATAGTCACTATTATCACGCTGGGATGAATAGGCCAAAATGGGTGGACTCAATATTGAATTCATTGGGCACAAGGAAGCTGAGCTGCACAGATCGTGATAGAGAGATTTATGTCATTTTAGCTACTCGCAACAGGATTGGGTTACCAACGTCAGTTCTATCAATATATCCACAGTAGAGACATCGCCACTGACGCCATGTGTAGGAGAGATCCTAGGGTGTTGTAGTGGCGTGTCAGTTTGGCTGAAATGACTTTATGTCTCCCGCCTCAACGAATACACTTCAACTGTCCATATTAAATTTGGCGACGGCGCTTGGGACCTTCTCTGTCTGACTGATACCCGGGGCTAACATCCCTAAGGCGCTTCAGCTGCGAAGAGCCAACAGAAGATGCTTCAGTCATGAGTTCCAGTTCCATGCTTGAGAGCTCAGGAAGCAGCTCGGACGGGGAATCAACCGTATGGAAACTTGTGTCGCTTGGGGAACTGACATCGGGGACATCGAACGCAGCCAGCGGATTAATGTCATGGTTGACCCCGGTGTCATCACCGTTCATGATAGTGGCCGTATCATCGCCTTCGGAATCAATTTCAGAAGTCGTGGTTTCGCCGTCTCTCATTCGGGCCTCCCAGGCCAAGCGATCTTGCTCCGACAAGACAATTCTCGTCCCAAACTGTGTAGATGTTAGCGATTGTTAGAATTTGTCTTCAAAGGTTTATATATCGGTTACTGACCCGGCTAGTTACAAATTCGTCAACCCTCAAAGGCCCATTGCGCGCTTGAGTCGCAGTAGCTATAGTTGAGTTAGTTCTGCATATCCTCGTATTATATCTTGAATTGACTTGGGGCTACACATACCATCAACCATGATAGAGGAGCTTGACAAAGCCCCAGTAGACGGAAGAGGATACATCTGATCTGCTAGCTCATACAGTCTACGCAGAGCCGCCCCAGTATGAGGCCTGCCTTCCTCGGCAACCCCTGGCGTGTTATTGACATAGTCATCGAACCATCCAGGCACAGGCAGCTCAAACCCATCGAGGGATGCCTGCGGCTCAGGTTCCTCGTCAAAGAGAGTTTGGCAGTCAGATGGAACATCATCGATGGAAAAGTCCAGGTCGCCCGATGTTTCCATTGACGCTAGTATCTCGTTAAGGATCATGCGTTCTTGTTCGCCCGAGCTATCATAGGTTGCCGGAAGCCCGGTTGTGTTTACTTGTTCTATTGATGACATATTCGTCAGTCGAAAGTACCAGTCGGTGGTGTCGTCAAAACAGTTGAAAGATCCTCAATTTTTGGCGATTACTAAACGGACTTACCCGACGTGCCCTCCATGAGGCTTGCCGACATTAGACTAGCAAGCTGAGAAACATCCTATTGTTCCCCAGAATACCCGTCATCTTCAGTCGTGTTGCCCTGCACAATGTTTGTGATATCCTGCCCGTCCGGAGAAGACATGGTCGATAGGATGCTCTGCAGGTGACAACAGAGATGTACTCGTGATGTAAGATGATCAAGTCTTTACTGTTGGTAGATCATTCGACGATCCCACCAGAGATAAGAGGTGGAAGCCCAGAAGGGACCCACGTTGTTATTGAAGTGAAAAAGTGACGATGATCGAAACTTTGCAACGAGACGATCACTGGTAATCGCAATGGATGGAGAGGGGTTCAATTTGCCGAGCATACACTGCGTGCAAGAGTTGTAAGGCACAACAACAAAGACACAGAAGAATCTGTAGGTTTGAAGTTGCGTTGCAAAATACAGTTTGAAAAAAATCGAATGCAGGGATACAATCCCCTCTTTGTATCGTCAACACTCACAAAAACAATACAATGCCACTGCCCCAGCACCTGGAGTCACGTGCGGCCAGTTTAGGGCAACAAAACTTGACAAAATAGGCATCCGCAGAAATAGTATCACGAAATCGCAAGTTACACACAACGATTAGAGGAAAAGCTTGAGCAGCGGGGAAGTCACAGTGACTTGAGATGTTGAACTGGGAGCCGCTGCTTCTCGGTAAGCTGGCAGTAAATACGCAACAAACTTAGGTTTGTAATCATTGAGATTCAATACGGCTATAAAAGCACGAGGATACAATCCGAATTACAACTCCGGGACAAAAGCAATAAATACAGGGGACGGGTGTAAGGGCATCTTTGTAGTTGATGTCCATTTTAGGCAAGTCACTGGACATAACCCTCTCTAACCCTACCAAACTCGGCAGTGTGAATACTAGATAAATACATCGACTGATTGCTCGGTATTCAGCCCAGGAAAGATGAAGAGCGCTGATCACAGGAGAGTTCGCTGATCTACGCAAAAGGGGATTTCTACAAAAAGACACCTAAACGTCAAAAAGTTGAACAAAGACGTTGGAGACACGGGGAATCGAACCCCGGACCTGATCCAAGTTGGAAGCCGGAGCTTCAACCATGCTAAGGATCCGTCATACCACTAGACCATGTCCCCTGGGAGTTGAATATCACCGATCCTACGAGCTATTATCATCATTTCCGTGGATCGGCAACTTTTTTTTCTCCTCAGCCCTCCGCCGGCACTCCGTCGCGTTTCTTGGAAGAGGGTTCCGCGTCGGACGTTCCTCGTTTCTGTGTGCTCTGTACTGCTAGATACTGGTTTTGTTGAAGGGGGATTTCCTAATACGGACAAACAAAGAAAAATGTCCAATTACCGGTATCGCGAGGGTTACAAGAACAACCTTGAGAGCGAAGCGTAGGAAGGGGATGAGATTGTTGAACAGCGATTTTGTCATCAGTAGACTGGAAGCCTGTTATGTCCATTTTAGAACTATGAAGCCTTTGATTGCGAGGTTGGGAGGCCTAGCCAAATCACCGTATCAGACCACGATTCCATTGACATGCAGTGTTCAGTTGACAGTGTGACCTAGTAATCTTAGAAGCAAAGCATCCCCCTTGCACACTGGCTTATATAATCACGTCGCCAATCCAAAAAAGGAAACTATGTACCGAACGTCCTGTCATCCAGGTGACCTAATGTGAGGGACCACTTGAATCCCGAGCTCAGCGATGACATTGTTATACACCACAAAGGCATTGACTCCCACGCAATGGTGAGATCTGAGAAATCTCTTTAGCGACACAAGGTTCCGGAGAATTACGAAATAAAGATGTAGTCAGGCTAATGGTCTCAAACCATAAAATACACGACACCATGTGTCCTCAGTGGTATTAAGGGCCCTATGAGGCCCTTCTCGATTGTCAAAAACACAGTAAACATTGAATTTGCAGTAGTTACGTCATTTCCGGGTACTAGGGAAGCTTATGAATCGTGAGCTTTGCCAGCGTAAAGAAAAAAAATGGTGCAGCAGGAACGGTTTCTTGAAAAACCATCGTACCTTCTACGTTTGCTCTGTGACCATCCCCCACGCGAAGGAGGATAATCTCCTCAGCGGATCTCACTTGAACCTTTCTTCTTCACTTCTACGCCAACCGTCAAGTTTAGTGCCTTTGGTTATCGTCGCTATCACTATACCATTTCGCCATCAATATTGACGCTCGTCGTACGAATCAGTCTTTTGTCTAGAGACCCCGCTTCGGTTCATTGAATTGGATATTTATTGTGGCCTTCTATCGCGACACCGTCATTTCGATTACCGATTTCATCGTAAGTATCGACGTTTTCGCCCATCCATGGATATTCACTTGTCTGACATCTCCTCTCAACAGGCGTATGATGTTTTCACACGACACACCACAGACATGGCCATTCGGCCTCCCCAGCAGGGTCCGTGTTGCCCCAATCTGGCATAAGCCAAAATATCCTTGTGGCTTCAAGTACTTGGGANTGAGAAATCTCTTTAGCGACACAAGGTTCCGGAGAATTACGAAATAAAGATGTAGTCAGCCTAATGGTCTCAAACCATAAAATACACGGCACCGTGTGTCCTCAGTGGTATTAAGGGCCCTATGAGGCCCTTATCAATTCTCAGAAACACAGAAAACATCGAATTTGCAGTAGTTACGTCATTTCCGGGTACTAGGGAAGCTTATGAATCGTGAGTTTTGCCAGCGTAAAGAAAAAAAAATGGTGCAGCAGGAACGGTTTCTTGGAAAACCATCGTACCTTCTACGTTTGATCTGTGACCATCCCCCACAAGAAGGAGGATAATCTCCTCAGCGGATCTCACTTGAACCTTTCTTCTTCACTTCTACGCCAACCGTCAAGTTTCGTGCCTTTGGCTATTGTTGCCATCAACATTGACGTTCGTCATACGAATCAGTCTTTTGTCTAGAAACCGCGGTCCGGTTCATTGAATTGGATATTTATTGTCGGCTTCTATCGCGACACCGTCATTTCGATTACTTATTTCATCGTAAGTATCGACGTTTTCGCCCATCCATCGATGTTCACATGTCTAACACCTCTTCTCAACAGGCGTATCATGTTTTCACACGACACACCACAGACACGGCCATTCGGCCTCCCCAGCAGGGTCCGTGTTGCCCCAATCTGGTATAAGCCAAAATATCCTTGTGGCTTCAAGTACTTGGGAACTGCGGGGATTGAGCCGCCCAAGGTCAGCATGGGCTTCTTTTGTGACTCGAAGAACATTATATTTGAAATGCCACAGGAAGCCATTGACCTGTTAAACCAACTCGATGTGACCGAGCCCGACCAACTATTGATGGCAAAGATACTGTCCATTCTTTGCCTCGCGAACAACCGGCGCCGCAACGAGTTCCGTGATCTCGTGCTGCTATACAGCTATTTGTCCAGAAACTATAGTATTCCTCGTCCTATTGGGTCACGTCCTTTGACTGATCGCGAGCGGGAGTTCATGGACGAGTGTGAAGCTATTGCCCACAGCAAAAACATCATGCTCGCGCATCTCGACAACATAGTGTTCCAAGTGTTCCCGTCATTTCTCCAGTTTCATTCAATGATAATGGAGAAGGTGGTTCTATTACAGGATGTTTGCCCGAAGGACACTCCCCTAGCAAGCATCATCAACGAAATCACTACAGCTGTCATCGAACCAAACAAATATGGGGATATCCTCTATTTTGAGGGGCAACCAACCTTTTTGTTTCTTGGTGAGCAGCAGGCTCCGTGCGAACAAAGGCCATCTGACATCATCATTGAATTTTGTCACAGACGACAGGTCGCCAAGGCCAGGTATCTTCCCAATGGAAGGCCCCCAACTGGCAAGCCTCCGTCTTTGGTGAAAACGTGTCCTCCAGGCCGACCAGCCCAAGCCGGCAGATACATCGACCTGTCACGTGGCTCAATTGACGACCTGTATGCTTTGCGCCAGAGACACCAGTTTGGACGCCATGACTATTTTCACGAGCAATGGCACCTCAAAAAGGCGAACATCCTCCGCCAGAACTCGGTAATGCGTCCCCCAAAGCGCCTAATGGATCCTGCCAAGTCGCGAATTAGGCCACCTGTTGGTCTTCCGTCCCCTCTGTCTCAACATGTCTTCCAAGCGGCTGTTGACGATCCAGAGAACGATGTAGACAAAGCGGATGTGTTCTCTTTAAAGTCTGATGACGAATTTTCAACTGGAGGTACACCCAGTTTGCGTGCACAGGGGATGGCCGCCGGCTCAGATGAGCCGATGGAAATGTCGGGAAGCTCGTTGCCACATGGGACAAACGACATAGCCAGCCCGACGTACGGAACCGACAGTGGAGTCGTACAAAGAAGGCGTCGAGACCCAGGGGATACGGGGGATGAAGAGCGGGCCCGAAAGAGGGCTCATATCCAGGAACAGTAGCCTGGTTGTAATCGATTGGGAGACGTGCAAAAGGGATTCTGCATTTGTGGTGTATTAATTTGTACTTTAATTGCCATGTTCTTGTTGCCATCTTGCTTGTTCCTCCCGATATCTCTACAGCGTTGAAAATGTGAATAGACCTTGGTGAATATAGTTGCTGACTGGGTGTTTGATTTCTAAGATGCGCCACTCTACAAGGTTCCTATTCCTAGTGCCTTGGTTCATGATGGCCACTTTCTGTCCACAAGAGTATTCGAATCGTGGATCCAGTGCCTGTTGTGGAATACCAACCACATACATATGTATAAATCCATGCGGCCGGCCATAGTGCCACAACCCAGACAAGCCACAGGCTTCAGTTAAGTACCTGGAACATTAGACATTGACGGGCACTGTTACTACGGGTACATAGTAGCAATCGCGAAGTCAATAGACGCGGCGCCAACCGTAAAGCCACAATACTGCTACTGAAAGAAGACTGCTAATGGGAAATGTAGTTTTTTCTACGCATGAAGCACAAACATTCCGCCAACTGTGCTTTCGAATCGTGTATTGCATTCAACCAAGCGTCATTGGCAACTCGGCCATCAGTCAGGCATGATGGCTCCATGATTGTTAAAGCTTGTACCAATTCAGGGTTCGCGACGTGGGGAGGCTGCTTCCCATTTACGCAGATAGCGTCGTTTTGACAAATGGACAGATTGTTCTTTCTTGTGGAAGAAAAAGGGCTATCCGTGGAAAGAATCATGTAACGAGGTATAACTAGGACATTTTAGTCGATGCACGCTTCACATATCGGTGTTATGGGCTCTCCCTTTTGGCCTCCGTCTGTTTTCTTATCTTGGTTTGTAAGATGGATAACTCAACATATAATGACCGAAAGTTAAACAATACACATACCTCGACATCTTCTCCATACACTGACATTTGCGGTGATCTTAATACTTGAGGACCAAGCCGGCCATCTAAAGAACTATCATCTACGATCACAAGAAGCCGAGTTTGTAGCCACTTCACTTTATCGATTATGATATCCCTGGGACAAACACGAACTACTAACAAGTCCCCTGACAAGCCAATGGAGAGTGTTGCCAATGGTGAGGAGCCAGCTACCTCATTAACAAAGCACGTAAGAAACAAGTCAACAGAATGGTATTGATGGACGGGCAGACTATATCCTTTGAACACTGTAGCGCCGAAATGTGGTGTACAAAGTGGTCTTCCAGTCCAAAGTCACTGAACCCAATTCCACCCTGCCCCTTATTGCTTACGATACCGCTTTGTGCCTCCGATGAAAGACTCATAGTCAGCAACAGCTGATCTGAGGCGCTTTAGCTCGGAAGGGCTAGGTCCCGACACCTCGGTCTTCACTTCCGCGTGTGCTGGTAGCACTTCTGCAACCGGATCGACGGGAGGGGCCAATGGGGGGCGCTCCGTGTTTTGGCTCTGTAGAGACTGCTAGTATCCGTCAGAAATTGTCCAGAAAGCCTTCATGTCTAGTCCACTTACTGTACCCCTGGCCATACTGTTCGGAGTGCCGGGGCCGGCCAGGTGGTTCCGTTCACCAGACGATATAGTGTTTACGGCCGGCCCTTGATGCCTGCCATTGACAAGGAAGTATTGGAGTCTCCGAGCTACTTCGGCTGTAGCAGAGGTGGGTTAGCGATCTTTGTTAATACTAGGCTTATCAGTCAAAGGTAAACGTACCGTTTAGCAGCACAGGAAAGATCTGGACTAGTCTCCAGTACTGGGTGCGGAGGGCTGCCCCGTTATGGGGCTCACACAGATGGGCCAATTTTGGCCTCTTTCTTGCATGTAATCTGAACCATTCCGGCACCGGTGGTTCAGATTGTTCGATCGATCGCTGAGAATCGAAACGCGCTTCAACACTAAGATTGAAGCTGGGAGCGACGCTATCCGATGTGTTCTGGGAGGCACTCGGTGTTCCCAGGGAGGTGTGTTGCCCGTCCTCAATTTTGAACCGCGGTTCAAACGGACTCCTCGTCGTGTCTGTAGAGCCGGTAGTAGCCGGGTGTTCTATTTGCGAAGCATGGTTAGTCACAGCTACTTGTATCCTGGTAAAGGACTCCTGGAAGTGGACATAGGTGGGGATAAACAACCGGACTCACCAGACACTTGCGTCTCAAAGCGCAATGGAAGTTGACTTTGGTTCCGAGAAAGATACTAAGCGTCCACGGAATTTGAGTTGCCTCCACTGGCCCCATTCTGCCTGACTTTTGTTTCCTTTTGTTCTTCAGTTGCAGGCATTGTTGGTGAGTAGGCTTGCGTCAAACAAAAACAAGGTGTTTGAGATGAATGACGACAGCGTTTTTATTTGTGGTGGATTATCTGGTGGCGGAATAGGACAGAAAAAATGCCAAGGTCTCCAATTCAAACTTAATCAGACGAAATGCAAATGCTGCATAAGCTTCGACATCCAGGTTAGGTTGCAAAATATGTGTTGGAAAACTTGGAGTCGAGCAAAGATGTTCCGATAAAGTCTCACAACAAAGATTGGCTACAGCCCCACAGTCACGGACATCACGTGCTCCCATTCTTGTCCAGTAGGATGTGGCGAAATGATCATGTGGAAAACTCAGAGCGAGAAACAGGAAGTTACCTGGAACATTTGTGTTGACAGCCGGGCCAGCATCGTCATGAGTGTGCCCGCAGAAGTTTCGCGGTCAGAAGATTTTTTTCAGAAGGTTAGATGGTTTACTGGACACCACTGTAACCATCATTGCACGGCGTTTTCACATTTTAATTTTTATTGCCAAAAACCGGTAAGCCTAGTCGACAAAGAGGACGATCTAAACTGCAGACGTTGTTGATGTCCATCTTGGGCAAGTCGGATGGGTGTAACCCTCATGGACCCTATCGATCCTGGCGATAAAGTTACCCTAGATCAGAAGTTTGATAGGGTTATACAAACCCACCCACGTGCCGACCGGATTATTCTTTGGTCGATTGTCCGGGGTGCTACAAAAGCGGGATGACCCCGGGATTTCTCCGACTGAATTCCATTGGTTGAATACCACCGACCTCTTGGCTCGCAGGATTAGAGTTATGCGGAAACATACCCGCTCGTGTAGTTAACTAGTCTACTGCACTAATGCCGACGACATGTTTCACAAAAGACTTTCGCGGTACAATCCACTGCTTGATTCCTGGTGGTTTACTGTTGTATTTTGGTCCAGTCTCCCAATTGGGGTTTTTCACTAAGACGATCTCAACTAGGTCATATGAATCCATTTGGATCCCACCCACAAAACTCCAACTCTCAGTGTACTAGCGTCGCCGGAACGCTCCCTCGAAAGAAAGACAGGGTTGCCTAGGGTTATCAACTGCCGAATGGAATGCTGAGTCTGGTGCAACCTTTCTTTCTTAGCAAGACCACGGCATCCGTCCGCCCAACATGAAGTGATCCATGGAGCTTTCGTGGTGAAAAGTGGCATTCTATGGGTAGTTCAATATCTATCTCTGTGCAAGACTCTAGAAACCTGGTCAGGGACGGTCAGTTCCTGGGATGTTAGCCTCTTCAACGATGTAGGATGGCTGCTGACAGTTCATCGGGTGCATGCTGTTCCCGTAGTATCTCGGCCTTTTTCCTAATTATACGAATCAATGCTGAGTCTATAGAAGTTGATCATGAACAAGACTCTTAATTGACAGAGGTTAGTTGGACTCAAGACCTAAGTTTGAATACCAACGTGGAGACCATGGAAAACTAATCAGGAAATCGAAACATTACTTAGACACAGGAATTGACATGTAGTTTGATAACAAAATGATATTAGTCAGTAAATACCAACACCCGCTACATGCCCCACTGTTCCCGGCTAGATACTTCCACCTTTAAATGGCCCATGGCAGCTCCTTTCCACTTAGCACCTTCTTTTGCACAAATCATCCCGTGTGTCGTCTTCAAGTTCACGCTTTCTTTTCGTTGCGAGGCCCTCCTCGCTATCGTGGGTTACGCTGTTATCTTCCTCCGGTTGATACGGGGTCCTCTGTATGGTAGCAAAATGAGTAATACGAGGTACTCGGGTTCGAGCGTTTACTGTCGTGGGCACTCCATAGCCGAGATATCTGGCCTTGGCAGCTTGGAGCCTATGGCGAAACTCCATCATCATGTCGCAAGGCCTCTTTTCTTCGGGCGTCTGTTGGTCACCGATGAAAGACAGAGGAAGTTCATCTTCATAGTGGAGGATGTCGTCATATTCATGTTGCTCGGCGGCGTCGGCTATGATATCCGCAAGTATACCGTGGGTGATTGAGCGCTCCGAGCAAACACTTTTGATGATTTCCAGCTTCTGTAACAACAGCGCGTGGAACCGCATGGCAGAAGCCTCGACTTTAACGACGGTACGCTCGATATTCTCGATAGAAATGTTATTTCTCGCGAAGAAGGCTTCACATTCATCTAAAAAGGCCTTCTGGCGATGAGTGAGGCCCGGGGATCCGACGGGGCGGGGCAGGGCATAGTTCTTGGAAAGGAATTCCCAAAGAAGAATCAGGTCGCGGAGGTCATTTCGGCGCAGATTGTTGATTTTGCAGATGGCGGACAAAACCTTGACTACTTCCACCTCCCGCATCGTATTCGACATAATCTGTGGGACGAGGTCATTAGCCTCCTTGGGAAGTTCAAACATGTCCCTTTTTAGGTTCCCCAGAATACCTAGGTGTAGTTTGGGGGGCTCAATCCCCACGGTGCACAGATATTTCACGGGGAAGGGGCATTTAGGCTCGTGGAAAGTTGGGGCCCTGCGGATACGGATATTTTGACCGATTGTGTGGTCTTCTTGTGGGCGACTGCCAGAACATCCATGTCCGGGATCCATCGTGGCGATGTTGAGATGGTGGATTATAGCGTGAACAAGTGGGGTATGTGAGCGACCGAGAATGTTTGTTTTGTTGGCCGCAGAAATTAGGGGACTTTGACACAACGACAAGAAAGAAATAATTGAATAGGGTAAAGAGGCTTTTCCGTGTCCAAGGCTGATTGGTATAATGAGGGGGAATGCTGCGTCGAGATAACAAGGTGATAAAAATGATAACTGATGGCAGGCCAGTTGGCGGTTGGCGTAAGAGTTGAGGACTAGTTCATAATATGTGAAAGTTTGCGGAAAAGTTGTATCTCCTACTCGAAGCCAAAAATGACAAACTTGGAATGTACGAAGACAATAACAGAAGTGACGACTTCCCCAGTTGCCTTTTTTCTGCACCGGAAAATGAAACCATGGATTGCCTCGAATGCCATGCTAGAATGAGTTCATCTATCCTAATCTGGAAGTTCAGGGTTATTTGTGAATATCCAACGACCGGAGGGTGCCCCGCATAACCCGAATTACACACATCAGAGCGTACCGTATAGTACCAGCGATGGCCTATCCTGATTACTTTTTTACATTATTAAAACTATGTATGTATGTGTGTACAAGTACGCAGGATTGTCTCAAAACCCTCCAATTCTAGAACGATGGCGGTCGTCGGTGGCAGAACTGTTCACACAAGGCTGGCCGGCTGGCCGGGGATGATCTGCCATGTGAAGCTGTCTAGATTAGCCTTGCACGTTTACAGAACAGCTTGTGTAAGTCAAGATGCCCTGTAGGGTCGTTTGTGATCCGTTGAAGATGCTCTATACCGTTGAGTGTAATGTCGATAAAGTCACAGTTCGATAGAGTCGTCGGATAACGTCCCGCCAGCTGGCAATCAACAACTTGCAACTTGGGAATGTCTTAAAGAACTTCCTCATATCCATTTCAGGCCTAGCAACAGGTGAAGCATCGCCGTGTACTAGCTCCGACAGAACGCATCCTCATTCGGAGCTATCAAGTCTATTTGGCAGTATGCTAGCTCTGGATCCTCTAGCTACTTCGCAATATCTGTGCCAGCACTTGTACGCGCTCACCTTCATTACTGTATATAAAAAGAGTCCAAATCCCCAGAAATTCCCAGAATAATTTTTCTCTGTTCTACATCGTCCATCATCATCCGCATCATCAAATTATCACTGCACTTCAATCTTTTTTACCTTTTTGATCCTTCCGTCTTTTATGTCCATCCATTTCA
Source organism: Huntiella omanensis (assembly GCA_000833645.1). Taxonomy (NCBI): domain Eukaryota; kingdom Fungi; phylum Ascomycota; class Sordariomycetes; order Microascales; family Ceratocystidaceae; genus Huntiella; species Huntiella omanensis. The sequence continues at coordinate 73,568 of JSUI01006522.1, read as the reverse complement.
AGAGACTTCCCTGTCACTCCACTACCTTCTAAAATGGTCGCTATTACCTCCCCCACCAACAATGGCGCTATCCGTACTGTTATTTACACCAAAACCGACAATTCTACCGGCCGCCGCGGTTTTCTTCCTACCGTCAAGGCTTTTGGTCGTCGCTTCATCAAGCCTTTCCGCAAGACTTCCCCTTCTTCCGCCACAACCGACTCTCCTACGCTTTTCTGCACATGCAATGGCACCGTCCCTCCCTTGAAATCTTCCGATCGGCAGAAGGCCGCCGCTCACGCCGAAGCTGTTCACTCACCCACACCTGTTCTGTCGGTTTCTGTTCGTGGCCGGAGTAAGTCCGCCCGCCAATCGAAGAGAGTTCACCGAGATGACGCCTCTTCTCCGCGGTATGCCTCCAGTCATGCGAGGGTCCCATCGGGTGTCGAGATCCAACACGGCAACAAAAAAGCTGAACCGTCATCCGAAATTACCGTCACACCATCCACCGAGGCCGAGATTCCGGAACCCCCCGATTCCCAAAATGTCGCTATTGGTCACGAGGGTGTTTTCGACCTGATGGTTCCTACCATCGTTGTCCACCCCATCAGTGAAACTGATGCCCAGCCAGATGCCGCCCTGCTTGAGATTGACTATATTGAGGAAGTTGTGGCTCGAGCGAACGCCTTCTTTCCCCAAGGCCACCCCGTCATTGAGCACCAACATGTCATACACCCCCATCCTGTTGTCTTGGCCGCGACTCAACAGCTTGGCTTGACTGCGGTGCCAGGGATTGCTGGTCTTCTGGACCACTTGATGGCTCACGAAGAAGAGGTTCTCCAGATTACGGAGGATATGTTGAACCGAGCCTTTGAATCGTGGCTCCCATTCTATGAAGCGAGCAATGCTGGCTTCGACCCCACTCGTGGGGACCGCTTCATAATGGCTCTCATGATTCTTTGTGTGGCCCTGGATCCGCTTATCGAAGACCGCTTCATCGTGCTTCCTCAGCCGGGTCCGGATTCAACCCTCGAGCCAGTTCATCCGGATCACCTTGGGTGGGGGTGGGATCTTCCCTACGTTGTGCTTTTCTCAGCGGACCCGGCCGAGTCTGATGATGGCGATAATGAAACAGTTACATCGGTTTCCACCGTTCATTCTGTATGGGATTGAGGCTTGCATGGGATATTTTGGGGGATTCAATGCACTGTCGGCATTTTTAGATACTTCTCAAAAAAGCTCTTGTCAAAACCTTCGCTTGTAGTGACCATGTCAATAATTTGTGCCATCCTCTAATGCAGTCAATTACTTGATGTGCAGGTCACTGGTTTCGCTTTCGTGATAGCTACGTGCAATGAAAACTCTACTTTCTTGCAAGAAATATCCTATGCTGTTGAATGTACTGGCGACCAGCGATATATCGAAAACTGCCAACTGTGTGTTTTGGAGCGGCGTGTCGAGCAGTCTTATGTAAGCATCACCTATTCAGGGATTGTCTATCTTATCGGACTTACACCACCCTTCCAGCCGCCTGACAAGACGCTTGGCATTGTGGGGTAGGGCAATCTAACATTCATTTGTTACGACCGTGTTTTATGCGTCGACAATGAGAGCGGTCAATGTAGTGGTCCAAATTCTCACAGAGTGTTCGATACCTATTTTGGTGCCTCATTGTGTATTATAGGCGATTTACCATGTCGTCCGTTATCCAGCAGATTAGCATGGGAGATTCACGTGACCCGGGTTAGACTTCCTTTTAACCCTACCATATGTCAGCTGGGTCTCCACAGGGGTACGCTGTCGAAGGTAGTGCAGAGTGCTGTGGCTGCTCAGCCACAGTGGCGTCAGGAGGTTTTTGACGGCGGTTACACATGTGTGAAGATGCATTCTGGATTATCCCTACGATTGTAGTTTACATTGATGCAGTAATATATAAAGTCTGTTCAAGGACGATATCTTATTACACTCTCAATCACACCACGCATCTTCTAGATCTCGCATAATCCCTCGGTTCCATGCGGTGCGAACTTACACTGTTTGCCTGATTCTCGGGAACATTCAGGTGTTTCCCATCTAGTGAAGGACTCGTCCAAGTATGTATCCACGACTGCAGACTTCAAGATCGTGGAAGCCATTAATGGTTCCGTATATCTTACAAATGTTGCCATCTCATGTTCCGTGCTATGCCCATATGTATGTACATACATGCAAAAATTCGAAAACAAGTCCAATGGATGGGGCGTGGCACTAGGGCTGACAGGGAATGTGACATGGTAGAACGACAATATAACCACAATCGGTGCTTCATGGCCCCTGGTCGATCGGCGCTTTGTCATACATGTCACGTTCGGACAACCACATGAACTACATACGTAACAGAAAGACGTTGACGGTATCACGAGAAATAAACGGCTAGTGGACACCCAATGACAGATAGGCTAGATCATGTCGTAGTTACAGCAAGGTGGTTCCACACGTGGTGTTTGAAAAAGCAGTTTGAACATGATGAACAGCGTGGCATGGAGACGGGATCAACATACCGTCTTTTTCATCAGTCGCGTTATATGGCATCGTCTTATAAACATTTGAAAAAAAGTGTCTGCTGTCGCGAGGTCACAAGGGTGATACATGCAGTGTGTTATTTGAGGATCTGGCGAGGAATATGTGACGCACTGGCTATTTACCAGCTACTGTAATTGACGGGCGCTTGATAAGATGGGAATAGAGCCTCTGCCCCTCTCCCCAGTGCTCTGTGTTCGTTTTTTCGTCTTCCGCTTAGGTAATTCAACCCGGCGACCGAATAATCTCGAATACAGGTATTCTGACATCCCCTTCATACGCTGGTATCAGCCATGATCTCTATACTTCAGCCACAGTCCAGGCACATGAAGACAAACACGCAGCATAACCAGATGAGATAAGCCATCAAACTTAAAATACAAAAGGCCCCAGCTTCCGAAGTCCGCTGTCTCTCGTTTCTGTATCTCATGTCGGCTTCGAACGTTGGGCTGGCTGTGCCATCTTCTTGGTTGTCAACTGTCGCTGTAAAGACATATCGAGATGGAGGAGACAGAAGACCAACGGATGGTCTAGCGCGCGACTTGGCAGGGCCCATGAGCCGCTTTTATCGACGCATAGGAAGTACTCCTGAAGTATATTTTCCATGTTATTATACCACCCGTTGTAAAAATAGATACGCAGGCCAAATTGGGGCTTTTTGGCGCAAGGCAGATAGCTTGGAATTTGAGCCATGCAACTGGTCGGTGTTTCTGCCGGCTTGGGCCCGTTGCTTTGGGGCACACCTTTGTATCAAACACGAGGGCGTGCCAGTTAGGGGCCTTCGATTAGGAAGAAACCTGACCTTGACAGCCTGTCGTCTGTGACAAAATTCGGTGATGATATCAGATGGCCTTTCTTCGCACAGAACCTACTGCCCGCCAAGAAACATAAAAATGGGTTCCCACTCGAAATAGAGAATGCCCCCATATCGGTTGCGTTTGGTCACAGTGGTCATGATTCCGTTGATCACGCTTGCAATGGGACTATTGCTCATATAAAAGTTCTGCGACAGCATCAGCCTTTGCAGTATCATTGCTCGAGATTGGCGAAACGGCGGGAACGCTTGCGAGACTATTGCCTCGAGATGGGTGATCGGGGTGTTCTTGACTATCACCAACCCCATCCGGGACATCCGGACAGGGTACAAACTGACACATCTATGCATCGCAACCTGGGCATACATCGGAATTCAGCAAAGGTCAGCACTGAGCCAGTTTACAAAAGTATGGCTGTTGGACATATAAGGGGCTATTCATATTCTACACTGCAACTTGCACCATATCGACAAGAGTCACATTTGCACGGTTAATATGTATTCATGTTAGGTAGGACAATTTCAAGTAACAGTAGTATTCAAAAATCAAAAGTAACAAAGGAAAAGGCTTGAGTTGCCCTGGTTTAAAGGGTCACACAAGATGCAAAGTATGTTGATAGCGTTAATCATACGAATGGTACCCCTAAATCAAGAGATAATAGTGGTGTTAAGAGTGGGGATAGCATAACAGAGCTCACCAACCGGTGTGTCAAGGCTGAAGACCTTGCCAGACCAGATATCGTTAAGATAGCCAGTAATATCAATGCTGAACTGAGACTTAACATCAATACCGTTCTTGATGCTAGTGTCGCAAGCAGCGGGAAGATCACCGTAGAGAAGGGGGTCACTGCCGGTACCCTCGAGAATAAGACCCTGTTCACCAATAGCCTCAAGGCTGTTAGCCAAGCGAGGGGAAAGCTTCAGACCAGAGTGGAGATGGACAGCGTTGAACAGGTCAAGAGAAAGGTCGACGTTGATGTCAATGTTGGGGTTAGCAGAGCCGGCAACACGGTCGTGGGCAATCAGTGAGCTACCGTACTCAACCTTGTCCCAGCCGGAAACGTTTGACTGGTTGAACTGACGGATGTCCCAGTGGACCTTGCCATCGGGAATCTTCAAGTCGACCTCGGTGGTAATGCTGGCGGGAACGTTGACGTCCAGTTCGATACCGGCAGCGAAGGTCAAGTTGGAGCCTAGAACAATGATACCGGGAACGTTGATCAGAGTGTACGACAACTGATCAGGAGTGTACTTGAATGTATCGGCATAGGCAAAGTGAGCATCGGCAGTTAAGGATACAGACGAGTCCAGGTTCACGTCCATGTCAAAATACATCTCAAGAAGTTTGCCCTGAAGGAACGAGTAGTTGAGTTTACCACTGAAAGTAATCACAGTGTGCAACTTGGCCGAGTCAAGAGCAACGGAGGCATACTCATTAGACCAGAAAGTAGTAGAAGGGACGTCAATGTCGAAAGGGACAGGGAAACCACCACCAATAGCGATACGCTTGTCGACACCGCTACTGGAAAGGGGGATACCAGTGAAATCCATAGCCATGGCGTGAGCAATATCAGACATCTCGGCGCGGGCAGCATCAACAGTGATAGTGAGCGAAGAAGCATCACCGGTGGCAGAAGCGCCGGTAGCAGTGAAGAAGCCACGCTCCTCTTCAAGGTCACAGTCTACACCATGGTTGGTGATCAAGGAGATAGTCTCATCGTTATTCCAGTCCGCAAGGGCGTTCTGGTAGGCAGTCTTATCGGAGAAGGTGACCACGACCTTGCCAGCAGGGCAAGCAACAGAGCTGACCTCGGGAATGTCCTCGAGCATGACAGCGTTGACAGCAAGGTCAAGGCTCATACCGATGGCACCAGTGGCAGCGTCGTCAAGAGAACCGTAGTACATGGTGACGTTGGAAGCAGGGGTTACGGTACCGGTCTTGTCGGCGGCGGTGACGGGGACGTAGACTTTGGTGGCGTTGGCCGGAGTAGCCCGGGTAGAGTGCTCGGAGCGGCGGATACCCTGGTTGACGGCTGGAGCAGCCATGGCGGGGATGGCCAGGGCAGTAGCGAGAAGAACAGATTTTGAGAGCATTTTGATGAGTTAAAGGGTATAAACTGAAGAAATGAGTGGATGAATGAGTGTATGAATAAATGAATGAATGAATATGCTTGGAATGATGCACAAGGGCAATTCGATGCAGAGTTGGTGATGCTAGAATGAGTGAAAGTGAAGATGAGTGCTTGAAGATCAAGTAAGGATACGTGACATTGAGAGCGATATCACGTTCATCTTTATACTCATATTTTCCCTTTGCCAACGGCCATCGCCGATGTCTAAACCGTCCTCCGTTCATAGCATATTAGCGTGCTCAACGTCATCACGCATTGGTATTTACTGGCCCTTACGGAGTCGTTGGTGGCTCGAGCACCAACCATAGACTCGACATCTGTCAGGCTAAATCCGGCTCAATCGGGCATCACTGTACACACAGACCACGTAATAGAGCACCGGCACGAGAGTTTTTTTTAGTCACCGCGCTCGCCCCGAACGGAAGTATCCACATGTACTGCTCGGGTAGATAACTTGTGGTCCAAAATAGCAAGTCATCTATACTTGTGTGTACAAACTTATTCGGCGATGCCGCAGCTACCAAAAGTACTGTATACCGTGCAGTCATTGATCACAAGAGACTTAATGTCGAGGACTGAATTTCAGAATTCAAACGTGTGTATAGTTAGATAACTCGATATCAAGTTCCCCTCGTTGTACAACCTGGTGGGCGATTAAACCTACCACTGACTAGGGTCACGCCACGAAGCAATGACGTCACCGGAGGCAAGCCAGGACTTCTGCAGCTAAATCTAGCATTCTGTTGGCCAACCCGACAATCCAACACGATAGAACATGAGAAAATGTAGAGCCCGAGTCTCCTTCACCGTTGCTGGAGTACCACTCGGGTGTGAAATTAAATTACAGGGCCCTCCGTGTCATTCCCTTGAGACTAATAACGGATGACATGTGTCTAATAGAGCGGATTACTTGCACGGGAGGCACGACCGTACTATGCTCCGTTGACTGGCGGGGTCGAAACAGTTTACTTCTACCTCATCAAAAATGTATTGGGTTGTTCATACATTGGAAATCCAAGTGAGATGTTTCGAGTGAAAACAGGGGATTCGGGGAGGCGTTATGAGCAGACTGCCCTCTACGTTGTTGATCCTGAAGCGGTATGTCTACCGCGCCAAATGGTCAAAGTACATAATTATGGTAGTCATGTGGTACTGACCAACATAGTGAACTGATGCAGTTGTTGACAGCAAGACTGAGGGCGATGGACCAGAGTTATGTACACAATACAAGCGTCGAGTCATTGACAAGATGGCTATCAATCAGAATTGATGTCAGAGGTGTGCTCAAATGATCGTCGCTATGATGGTTATCAATGACTGTGAGGACTGTTGGGTTGCTGTACCGAAGAACGACCATGGGATATCTTCTTATACTTACACTATGCCCAACCCTGGGTGGTGGTAGTTGTATGATGATGACAGGCAGCAGTTACAGGATATACCAATGACACTTAGCGACAGTGGACTTGATCAGGTTCTTAGTACTGTAAAGTCCCGAACCATCATTCTTCAATGAAGCTTGTTTGGCTGGGGTGGACGCCGATGCAGCGATAATGAGTCCATTTTTGGGTATTTCTACAAGTGTCTAGTCAATTGGGCATCGCCAAAGAGTAAAAAGGGATCCCATGTCGTGGAGAACAGGGCACAACGCATGTGTAAGACATAGTTCCTCAGGGTGTATCTGCAGCTGTACACATGTCCCAAGCGATTTCATCTACTTGAGCATAGATAGAATGTTGTGTCAGCCTCTGCCCTGTCTGATGGCTGCTCACTAAGTGTTTGTTCTGACTGTATAAAGAACTGCCTCCTATGCGGTCCCTGATACAACAGCACTAGTAACAAAGTCCAAAGATTCCCTTCTTTTTAGCGTAGTAGTATGCTGCTGATTCCCAACCCGTCATCTCCACACCGCAAAGTCTCGTATCTCCATCATTAGGGTGCAACCCTAGTGTCTGACCCAAAACCCATTACCACGGCGAAAACACAATTTCAGCACCATCCTTACACTTGAATGACAGGGGGCGTGGTGGTGAAAATGCTGTCTAACTTCGTCGGTGCAGCCGAATAAAAGCGCTATTGTGGTCCCCGATGACCGATAACTCTAGACAACATTTCTGTCACTACGTCCCCTGTTGTCGAAGGATTGATATGGGGTTAGAGCTGGTTCAGAGTCTCGGGGGTCCATCGCGGCCCATGATTTCTCCGAATGGCCCGTGCTTCTGGAAACAGTAACCGCATTTTACCAAATAGGAAATATTCACGGGCGCCGTCTCCCCCGACATACAGTCACGAAAAGTGACGCGGTAAATTCGGGTTCTAGACAAAACTACTCTTTACAAATCACCTACGTACTCACGTTGATATCCCCTTCTTGTTTCACGGATTTAGGGAGTAACAACTAAACGCCATGGAGAAGTGGCGCCATGATCAACAATATTTCCGGATGACATTACGGAGGTGGGATATAGGCTTGGAGTAGTTTCTGTATAAATTGAGGGTGACGACGGCGACTTGAGGTGTTTCCATTTTGAATATTCAAGTCCATATCACCTGGCAGACGACTGAGAACTATCACCATGCCTACAATCCTGAACAAGCAAGTCTCCCACATCGGGTATGGCATGATGGGTACGTACATACATTATCACCACGATCGGGCAAGCCCCAAACTAACGTCCTTAGGCCTAACCTGGCGCCCCGTTCCGTCTACGAAGCCGCAAGCCTTCGCGGCTCTTGACGCTGCCTTGGCTAACAATGCCAACTTTTGGAACGGCGGTGAACTATACGGGACCCCGGAATACAACAGTCTGCATCTCCTAAACTCGTATTTCACTGAGCACCCGGATGCCGCGGAGAAGGTCGTTCTGTCAATCAAAGGCGGTGTTATCCCCGGCTCGTTTACCCCCGATGGTTCCCCCGCTGGTGTCCGTCGGACTCTAGATACCGTGTTGAAGGTTCTCGATGGCAAGAAATTCGTCGACATCTTCGAGTATGCCCGGCGTGATCCCAATGTGGACTTTGCAGAGACCCTTAAGACTATGAAGACGGAATATGTCGACACCGGGAAAATCGGGGGAATTGGTTTGTCGGAGGTTAGCGCGGCGACTATTCGCGAGGCAGCCAAGTATATCAAGGTCGCTGCGGTTGAAGTGGAGATTAGCCTGTGGGCCCGCGATTGTCTCCACAACGGCATTCTTTCGACCTGTAAGGAACTTGGGATTCCCGTGGTTGCGTATGGTCCTCTTGGTCACGGTGTAAGTCCAGACACATCCAGTACAACGGCGTATAAACTAACATCATCTAGGCTCTCACTGCCACATGGAAATCACTGGATGAAATCCCCGCAGACCATCCCGTTCACCACTCCCCCCGTTTCAACCCCGAAAACTACGGACACAACACCAGTCGTCTTCCTGCTTTCCAGGCTCTCGCCACCCGCCTGTCCATGACCCCGGCACAGCTCGCTCTTTCGTGGGTGATTTCTCTCCCTTCGTACTGGCCCGAGTTAGTCCCCGCGGATCTCCTAGTTATCCCCGGAGCCACCACCGTTGAGCGCATCGAGGAGAACACCAAGGGTCGTATTCTAGACAAGGAAATCATGGACGAGATCGAGCAGATTTGGGACGGATTCAAGCCCGAGGGAGACCGTTACGTGAAGGGTGCCTTGGTCAACACTTAAATGTGGCTGGGCTTGTTAATGTGGTATCTAAGACGTTACGTGTTACTTTTTTAAAGTGACAAATACATATATATTCATTTATTTATTGATTGATTTGCTTCTATAAATTCTGCTTGTGTAGTAGTTAACTGGCCCAATCCAGTTGAATGACTGGGCCGGGGAAGATTCGTATCATGTGCATATGTCAAAAGTGCTGAAAAGACGCCATACTGAGAGTGAAATACCGGATACCCCCGGGAAACCCTGCACATGTCATATACTAGCAATCCTAACACCGCCAATGCAAACTATCATTATATGTAGCGCCTCATATTTCCCCTATGAACATATACGCTTATCACTCCAAAGCTGGTAATGCGTGGAACACCCAGAGAGGTAAAGAGTACCATAAGGAGAAGGAAAGACTCATGCTGTATAGAGTAACACAGACAAAATAAAAGAAAGACAGAATACCGCTGCAAAGATATGGAACAGAGCAAGTTATGAATCGCTACCGGAACGTAGGGTCAATGAAAATATTTGACCGGTAATATATAGATAGATGCTTAGTCTGTTAAGTTCTATCATAACCTCCTGAAACGCGATGCTGACATATCAGTTACCAACCCTACCATCATCAATCCACCTTATCAACCCTAATGACGTCACTAAGCCAAGACGACTTCATGACAACAGCCCTTAAGATGAAACAAAGCAAGTCGATAACGCAGTAAAAGAGGGAATATCAGAGCAAGCGAAGGGATTAGTGTCAGCCGGTGTCCTGTCTGATGGCTGCCCACTGGGTGTTTGCTTCTCATTGTATCGGAATATCCAGTCATGCATCCGATATATACCCTGATAGAATATGCACTGGTAACAAAGTCTAAAGGCTACACTTCCTTTTGGCATTACGATACGCTGGTGCCTCCTAGCCCGTCAAGAACTGTCTGTGTAAAGCTAATCCAAAGAAACAGGGTGGACGTAGAAAACAAGAAAGATAATTGGCATGTTGTCGTGAATTCCAACGGCTGTGATTATTCTGAATATGTACAAGAGTCGTCCCTTTCGATGATTGCCAATGGATGCCTACGGAAGTCACTTTATCTACCATAGAGATCGGACACAGTTCCCCCCACATCTTAGAAAAGCCGGATATTCACAGTATCAATGCTTCAGTTCAGCGGTACCCGGCCACTGGCCTGGACCGGACAGTCCCCCGCCACATAAAAAGCCGTTTGCCGCCTCCTCCCACAATGGAAATTAGCATCGTCGCACCCACAGATATGCTTCTGAAAACCAAAAGTCCGGCCGTCATGACCCGGCCGAAGCCTCGTCAAAAACCCATTGAACTCTAATATTAGCGCCTTCCCTATCTTTCTAACTTGTCTTCATTGCTAAGGCGTTCACGCTTCTCCTCCAGGATTCCTAGAAAGAGTCTCAACTCTGTCATCTCCCACAAACAAGAGGGCGATTGTCTTGCGCTGGTGTACTGACCGAGCAAATAAATCCCCAAGTTACGTACCAGTTACTCGCATCATTTGTGTGAGAACGTATGTCCATGCAGAGGATTCCATAACCCGGGACTCCCTACGGGCAGATCTGTGAACCAAATATTCCTGTAGTGGTTCGCAGGCAACTCAACTCTAATGCAAAGGCGGAGCAGAGGCGAACTATTTTGAGCACCGGTGTACGCGCGTACAGCCACGCATTGGGCGGCCTCTAGCCCTCCCACTTAGACATTAGAGATGCCGGCCTGTGATAATGCTGCGGGCACATATGTCAAAGTCGGACTCGGCTCCGTCTTCCAAAAAATGCGGGGAATCCCATATCCTGCCGCTGACTTCCGACCGAGACTTTTACAGAGTCGCACTCTACTTTTGACGTTCCCGGGGATAGCCTCTCCTTTCGTCTTAGCCCATTCCATCAATAAATTACACACGAGTTTGGCAAACTCCTCAGCTTGTGCACGTTTCTTGGCGCAAATCAGCAAATTGGGTTCATCGGTAAATTCGACCGTCATGACGTCAGGAATACCACTTTCGATTCGCTCAAGCATGCTTGCGATGAACATCATAAACAATACAGGTGACAGCGGGAAGTCCCGTAGCACGCCGGAATGTACCGGCCGTAGGCCCACGTGCTCGCCGTTAAGGGAACGTGCCGCATGTTTGGCAGCCAGATAACTCGTAATTCAGTCTGTGACATACCACGTAGCCCCTTTCGTTTTCAACTCGTGAATGAGCTATTGATGATCTGCCCTGTCGAAAACACCAGCAATATCCACCTAAAGGAGTTTCGAAATGGGCTATCAATGCTTCGAGAGTCTGGTTCCGACACCGAGTGATAGGACATGGTAGACATGTCAAATTGAAATGGCAGTTTCCTTGATGTTATATCTAAGAGGGCCTGACGCACCAGTTTTGACTTTATGTGAGGTCGTTCAATACACATTTCATAATTCAAATGGATGGAAATACACAGGTATTCACTATCGACTGATGTCGCCCTTATTCATACTCTCTGCAAAAGCTAATACTCATGTAAAACGATGTTTCGGAATGAAGGATTCTCTTTTAGCCAGTTACACCCAAAGAACGACCGAACAACTGGTTTTCTGCGCTTTTTGGTGTGCTACTTGACGGCTACGTTTTTACATTTTTCTAAAGATATGGAGTAGAGCACGTCCTGGATCGTTGTCGAAACGTAGGGTCAGTGAAAATATGTGAACAGTAGTGTATATATAGATGCTTGAGTCTTCTAGGTTCGATCATGGCCTCCCGAAAAGCCATCATGACATATACTCATCACCCAACAACCCTATTACCGTCCGTGCACCATGACAACCCTAATGTCACACATCACCAGATCGAGACGACTTCATCTCAAACTGTGACAGACTCGATGGAGGGCCCGGAGCGCAGCCAGTCGAGGGTGCTACGGACACATACGCGTGAGTGAAGATGGCGGATAAGAGAGGAGTGGGAGTCGGGAGACTGGATGTTCCACGGGCAGATCCAGTATGAGATTGTTGTTTCGATGCGGATTAGATGGCGGTCACACGTGTCAGGAAACAACGAACACGCCTAGACAATGATTTCTAGACAAGACTCAAGAAGGGACATGGCGTGCTGCCACCGGCTATATATCGAATGTGGGGTGCATCTACGGGTGCCCCATACAATCGGTGTTTCATTCAGCAGTTCATTGTCCTGACATAGCTAGAGGGCGGCAGCTTCTTGGTTGGACTACAAGGCGCCTTCGCAGAGAGTTAAACAAGGACCCTCCAGGCGCAATAGCCGTTTTGCGCAACAGGTACCACGATGCGCTGGCTTTCCCAGCAGCAATGAAGTGGCTACAACATACGTCTCAGCTATCACGGGCTTATCTACGTCACGACTTACACCAATGTACTTTTCTAACAGCTCTTTTCGTCCACTTTGAAGACTTTTTCCTTTTTTTCACTTCTTTTTTGACCTCACTACTGGACGTTTTCCATTCCACACTCCTACCAATGTAGCGACAGTTAGTTGTCACACAACCGTACAATGACACATTTAGTTCTTTGCAGGTCTTTCCCTGTTCCGGCCTTTTCTTCTCCCACCTAAGTGGTTGTCTCTGCAGTACGTGAGCGATGAGTTTAGAGCTCGCATTCGCGGGCAGGTGACTTATCCATGCCTCTATTCATTCAGATAAGCGCTTTTGCCAACCGCAACTTGCTTTTTTGCAGTCTGGACGCAAACCCAGTCTTTGAGTGGTTCCCACATGTTTGACTGGGTCAGGATGTCGTTTACGTGTGTCGAGTTTTTCCGCATGGACTTTGTTGTTTTCTTTCGGGGGCCGGCCTTTTAGTTCTTTAGAGCTTACTATTACTTATACTTACACTGATAATTCGGTCGGCACGTGATCGAGTACGCCGGAGAGCCTAGTGTATATGGGGTTATATCGCAGGTCGTACCCGCAGATTTAAAAACCCGACAATCGCAATCCGCAAGATAGTTTGAACAAGACCGGTGGTATCCATCACAGACAGAGATTTGGCGGAAATAATGCGCGGAGATTGTGAGCACCACAATCATCCGTTGATCACATATCTATTGGAGCAATCTCGTTGAAATAGCCTCTTCTACGCTATTACCAGCGTGTATTTACGGCACTTGTGTTGAGAGATTAGGCCTTGCAAGATTGACCAGACTCAGTCAAAGGCTTTGCTGGAACGCAATATGTGTAGATTTCACATTCGCCGTAGTCCGGGGGGCTATTAGGTAGAACGACCCCCCCGGCACACCTCAAATCCTAGGCCGTTTTCATTCTCCAGCAGCTTATAGATCTCCATGTTTCTATTCAATTATGCAACGCATTCATCAATTTCCTTCGGTTCTAACAACTCACACATGTTGATGCATTTACTAATCTATGTATTTGGCTTGAGTTCTACGAAGTAGGACATGCTGACCAATGAGCGTTATGTCGGCTTCCAGGAACTGAACAATCAAATGCCCGAGGGTAGATGTTGGCAATATATCGATATGGTGTTGAAACCATCGAGGGTGATATATCACTAGGGTTTAAATGATACCTGGGCATCGAAAGTGGGATTGAGTTTGCTTGTTCGGGTCGTTGCGGGGGTGAAAAGCGAGAATAAGCGTGTGGAACGCGTTTCGTTGGTGCATCATTGTGTCGGGCCATAAACATCATGGCAGAAACAGTATGTCTATCGTATATGTTATTGGTGTTAAGACCTTCATGAGTTTCGACTTATAAGTCATCCGAAATCAAAAGTTGCATAGGGTTACGCGGACCCAGTCACGTGCTGGCAGGTCTACTTTTCTGTCAATTCTGCTGGGTGGTCTCGGCCCATGGTTCCTCCGCATGGTCTGTGCTTCTGAAATCGGTAACTGCATTCTACCAAATAGGAAATATTCACGGGTGCCGTCTCCCCCGATCGACTGTCGCAAACAGTGACGCGGCAAATTCGGATTTTAGACAAGAGTAATCTTCACAAATTCACTAAGTACTCACTTTGAAATTCCCCTCTTGTTCCATGGATTTAGGAAGTAACATGTAAACTCCAGGTAACAGTGCCACCATGGCTAACGATATTTCCGGATGATAATGCGGAGGTGGGGTAGAGGTTTGGAGCAGTTGGTGTATAAATTCAGGGTGACGACGGCTACTTGGGATGTCTCTGTTTTGAATGTTAAACTAGATATCACCTGGCAAACGGCTCAGAACTATCGCCATGCCCACAATCCTGAACAAACAAGTCTCCCACATAGGGTACGGCATGATGGGTACGTACATACGTTATCACCACGATCCAGCAAACCCCAAACTGACATCCTCAGGCCTAACCTGGCGTCCTGTCCCGTCTACGCAGTCGCAAGCCTTCGCGGTTCTCGACGCCACCTTGGCTAACAATGCCAACTTTTGGAATGGCGGTGAATTGTACGGGACCCCCGAATACAACAGTCTGCATCTCCTAAACTCGTATTTCACCGAGCACCCGGAAGCCGCGGATAAGGTCGTCTTGTCAATCAAAGGCGGTCTTATCCCCGGCTCTTTAGTCCCCGATGGTTCACCCACCGGTGTCCGTCGAACTCTAGATACCGTGTTGAAGGTCCTCGATGGTAAGAAATTCGTCGACATCTTCGAGTATGCCCGGCGTGATCCGAATGTAGACTTTGCAGAGACCCTTAAGACTATGCAAACGGAATACGTCGATACCGGGAAAATCGGGGGAATTGGCTTGTCGGAGGTTAGCGCGGCGACTATTCGCGAGGCAGTCAAGTATGTCAAGGTTGCTGCGGTTGAAGTGGAGATTAGTCTCTGGGCACGCGATTGTCTCCACAACGGCATTCTTTCGACCTGCAAGGAACTTGGGATTCCCGTGGTTGCGTATAGTCCTCTTGGTCGCGGTGTAAGTCCAGACACTTCCAATAAAACGATATATGAACTAACACTATCTAGGCTCTCACTGCCACGTGGAAATCCCTCGATGAAATCCCCGCAGATCATCCTGTTCACCACTTCCCCCGCTTCAACCCCAAAAATTACGGACACAACACCAGTCGTCTTCCCGCTTTCCAAGCTCTCGCCACCCGTCTGTCCATGACCCCCGCACAGCTCGCTCTGTCGTGGGTGATTTCTCTCCCCTCGTACTGGCCCGAGTCAGTCCCAGCGGATCTCCTAGTCATCCCCGGAGCTACCACCGTCGAGCGTATCGAAGAGAACACCAAGGGCCGTATTCTAGACAAGGAAACCATGGATGAGATAGAACAGATCTGGGACGGATTCGAGCCCGAGGGAGACCGTTACGTGAAGGGTGCTGCGGTGAACACTTGAATGCAGTCAGGGTGCTCAATAGGACGTCTATGACTTCATATGTTTCGCTTTTAAAGTATCAAATATATATATCTTCATCTATTTATTGATTGACTGATTTGGCTCTATATATCCTGCTTGTGTAGTACCTGACCATGGAGAATACGCAGGATTTGAACAAGCCACACGTGCTTGAAAGACGCTATACTAGGAGTCCCAAACCCATTGAGCTCCATCATTAGCCCCTTCCGTATCTTTCTGACTCGTCTCCATTGCCAATGCGTCCGCGCTTCTCGGCCGGAATCCCTAGAAACAGCCTCAACTCTCTCATCCTCGGTGAACCCGAGGACATTTGTCTTGCCCTGGTATATTGACTGTGAGATTTCAAGATCGTGGGAGCAGCTTGATTTGGAAATAACAACCTGGTACCTTCTAAACCTTCTTTCTATCTCCAACTTGTCAGGTCGCCCAAGACATACACACGAGAGTTGCCCCACTCACTAAAGAGGTCCGTCCATAGACTCTCGTGACTGGTGTAACTATCTTGTGATGGTCTTAGAAAACGTAGCGATGCCACCCTCGAAAATGTAGCATCTCCACTTCGCCGACAGGACATGGGGAGTATCTTGTCATCTTGTGCATCCACATCATGTCCATGTAACTATATCCCTGGACTGCCGCATATAAAACAAAATCCCAACATTAAGAGACGTATGAAAACAAAACAAAAACGCCCAAATCTTGGACCCAAAATAACAAAGAAAAAGAAATAGCTCCAACGCCAAAAACAAACTCTGGGCTCACTCCTCCATGCTTCATTGTCACTTAGACTGGCTCCCCTGCTCAACTTTACCACGTCGAATCTCCAACGTCAAATCATCGTGACCTCCTAGACCCCAAGATATCCAAGTTATCCCGCGTAAACATCCGATGGTAAACTATATTTAAAAGAGTCGGAATAAACCTCGGCATCGAGACTGAGAGGCATAACGATGCCCGATGACGAACCAATGGAAACAACATCTGGTGCTTGCAGCTCCGGGCCTAGAACAGAGCCAGTTGACGGAGTAAGACGTGTGCCAAACTGTACCGATATTGCGCGCGAGGCGTTTTGACGTGACCGTGGTGATTTTCTTTGAGACTCTTCTGACCGAACCATAAACTTCTGCTTCGTGGATCTGTTACCACTCCTTTTTTCTTCCTCCAACTCTTTATTCGTCTGCTCATACTCTTACAGCATCTGACCATCCCCGCTAACGTCTTGTGCCCTTAGCCGCTCGTTTCCGTCATCTGGCAACCCTTCCCACTTCACCAAGTATTCCTTCTGAGATCGACGCGCATTCCAACGATGGGTAACGATCTTTTCAACCACCATGTCAGTCATCTGTTCGCCCTCCGCGTCGACTTTAACTATCTCCTGAGGATTGCGTGATGGGTGATCAAACGGATCTTCAGCTTGTGTGGGCTTGAACAGCATTTGTACCGAGACCACTACGTGCCGTTGATCTTGGGCGGCAAAGCTCAGGCGAACCGCCCTAGATTCTACCATCTCAAGAATAATGTAAGACCCAGATCGACGAGCGGACCATTTAGGTTTGGGGCATGGCATAAATGCATAGGATTTACCTAGGCGAAGATAGACAGTATCTCCAATTTTGAATCTAACAGGACGATGGTGGCGGTCATAGTAAAGTTTCATTAGTGTCTGCGCCATGCTAATTGAGAATTGTGCGTCCTCCTGTCGAGCCTGGCGAATTACTACCGGACCCTCTGTGGTGAAATCAGGCCGCATAGATTTTCTCACAAATAAATCCAAGGTGGAGACTGGACGGACACCAAGAGCGACTTTGTTGATACTCATTATTGTAGGAGTCGACAGAGTGTTGTTAATGGTGTGCTGTAACTCCAGAGTACCTTTAACCCAATCGAAGCCTGGATTGTCAAAAACCGAAATCCAATTGCCGCCTCCACTTTCTACATCCATCTCTCCGATATGCGGTCCGTTTGTGGATGATGTGCCGTGCTAAACCGAGTGTCAATCTCTAAGACCTGCATCAGGTGTCTCTAGGAGTGACTGCGGAACTCAGGGTCGCGGTCGCTGATTATGACCCGAGGAAGGCCCCAGTCCTTAAGACGCCACGCTCCAAGGCACAGTTCTACCCGCTCCACTGCAGTGTAGTCCGTTTGGCCCGGAAATAACAGAAACTTTCGGTAAATTCACATGAATTGACCAACAAGGCATCGAATGCCGTTGTGTGTTCCAGAAGCCAGTTGCGGGTGGCGGCCTGAATTTCGGGCATATCAGTCAAGAAGTCCATGGCGATAGTGTGGTAAGCAATCGGTGGACTTGTGATGGGCGTCAATAAACCCGACTTCAACTGACGGTCAGTTTGGAATTGACGACATCCTTCGCAGTGCGATATGTAGATCTTTGCAAGCTCCAATTTGCGTTCTATAGCGAAATTGCATAACTCATACAACATGCGATCTAACCCCGAGTGGCCTTGTCTATCATGGGCACGTTCTAGTAACATCTTTCCCTGCGAGCGAGGAATACAAAACGCTCGTTCACCGTCCTCTTTGACATGCCGGGTCAGCCCATCCCCGCCGCGATAGAAAAAGCCAAGTGGTAGAACCCATGGTACTTTATCCGAATGGTCGATCACCGCGGGAACCTTCAGAAAACGACTATTACCACCCTCGAAAATGTAATACTAACCGAGTACATGATTCGTCCTGTGAAATACCGGTGCCTTGCTTCATATGTGTGAGAACTGACGTCCACGCCAGAGATTTCCAAGACCCGGGCCTCGCTACAGGCAGATCAGTGAACCAATTATTGCTGCAGTGGTTCGAAAGCGACGCAACTCCGATACGATGGCGGGGGAAAGGCGTACCATTTTGAGCACCTGTGTACACATGTATAGCCACGGACTGGATGGTCTCCAGCTCATCCACCCGGGCCTTAGGGATGTCAGCGTGTGCTAATGTTGCGGGGCCATATGTCAAAGTCGGACTCGATGCCGTCTTCCAAAAAATGCGGACAGTCTCATATCCTGCCACTGACTTCCGACCAAGACTCTTACAGACTTGTGTACGTTTCTTCGCGCAAATCAGGAATCTGGTTTCATCTGCGTATTCGACCGCTATGACGTCAGGAATACCACTTTAGATTCGCTCATGCATGCTTGCGATGAACATCACAAACAATATAGGTGACAGTGGGGAGCCCTGTGGCACGCGGGAACGTACCGGCCGTAGGCTCGTGTCTTCACCGTTAAGAGAAAGCGCCGCATTTCTGTCAGCGAGATAGCTCGTAAGCCAGTTTATGGGATACCACGGAGCCGCTTCCGTGATCAACTCGTGAATGAAACGGTAGCATTATCCAACTGAAGGATTTGTGGAAGGGCCTATCGGTGCTTCAAGAGTCTGGTTTTAACGCTATGTAATAGGACATATTAGAGGTGTCACAATGAATTCATTGTTGCCTTGACGTTATACCTAAGAGGGCTTGACGCACCAGTTTTGACCTTCAGTCACGATAAGCTTGCTCAAATTCTCGGCACATACGCAAAATTGGCTCTTAGCTGGATAGCCTACTATCTTGACCGATTGTTCCACAATGCTAGTTGATTGGTCGGTATTATAAATACTACGGCCCTCTTTATAATGCCTTTATTCCTTTCGTGCCTCCAAATAAGCCTGGATAGAATCTTCCCTCTCTGCATGGAGGTACTTTGTTCTCCATTACTCGCCTATATTTCGTCCTTGGCAGTGGTAATGAATATTTCAATCTTGATCGCCGCACAAGCCTCTCCATTCTACATACATGGTCATGTTCTCGTGGACAACTGGGTCTCCCAACATGGTAGTTGTTAAATTGGCAACGCTTTCTGTAGACACTTCACATACCAACAAAGCACATTTTTCAAGCCGCCAAGTTAAATACTCGAGTTTTCCAACTCTCGCACTGCATCGAAGTAGTCCAAGTCTCAATGTTACACGGATCGTCGGTGTCGAGTCCGTTGTCTTGTGTTACAACGAAGAAGCGGGGATTTTGCCACAATCTATGGAGCGATATCACATGAGGTCACGAACCACCGATTATGTACACGAATATATGAGAAAAACGAAAGTGATAATTGGTACCGATGGTTTACTCTGTTATGTGGATCCATGAATGGTGCTTCCTAATTTGTGCGCAAACAGCTATGGACTACGTCTTGCCTTGAGCATGACACGATCACCAGAGCATTCTGTTGAATGCAACAAATGACCAGCGTTCACAAAGTTATCAACATTCTATCTGCGTATACGCGGCATTATCGTAGAGTCCTAATAGTAGCAGTCTAATGATCACCGCAGCCAAGGTGTCCCATGATATCCAACGATTTCCGCCTCCTCCTCAACGCAAAAGTCCACGGTAGGGTCCAACCCCAACGCCCCACCCAACACCCGCCATCCATCGCGGCCCATGATTCCTCCGCATGGTCCATGCTTCTAAAATCGGTAACTGCTTTCTACAAAATAGGAAATACTTACGGGCGCCGTCTCGCCCGACCTACAGTCGCAAACAGTGACGCGGTAAATTCGGGTTCTAGACAAAACTACTCTTTACAAATCCACTACATACTCACGTTGATATCCCCCTCTTGTTTCACGGATTTAGGAAGTAACATGTAAACTCCGTAGAACAGCGCTGTCACGATCCACGATATTTCCGGATGACATTGCGGAGGTGGGGTATAGGGTTAGGGTAGTTTGTGTATAAATCCAGTGTGACGACGACGACTTGAGATGTTTCTGTATTGAATATTCAAGTGCATATCACCTAGCAAACAACACACACCTATCACCATGCCTACGATCCTGAACAAACAAGTCTCCCACATCGGGTACGGCATGATGGGTACGTACGTCATCGCCAAGATCGCACAAGCCCCAAACTAACATCCTTAGGCCTTACTTGGCGCCCCACCCCGTCTACAAAGCCGCAAGCCTTCGCGGCTCTCGACGCCACCTTAGCTAACAATGCCAACTTTTGGAACGGCGGTGAATTATACGGGACTCCCGAATACAACAGTCTGCATCTCCTGAATTCGTATTTCACCGAACACCCGGAAGCCGCGGACAAGGTCGTCTTGTCAATCAAAGGCGGTCTTATCCCCGGCTCTTTAGTCCCCGATGGTTCTCCCACCGGTGTCCGTCGAACTCTAGATACCGTGCTCAAGGTTCTCGATGGTAAGAAATTCGTCGACATCTTTGAGTATGCCCGGCGTGATCCGAATGTGGACTTTGCAGAGACGCTTAAGACGATGAAGACGGAATACGTCGATACCGGGAAAATCGG